>VUQR01019277.1:0-17484 GCA_015108515.1 Hemichromis elongatus
AATTTTTTGCGGTGAGTTTTTGCTGGTGAATTTTTTTGCGGTGAATTTTTGCAGTTTAATTTTTTTGCACTGAATTTTTGCAGGTGAATGTTTTTGCGGTGAATTTTTGCAGGTGAATTTTTTTGCGGTGAATTTTTGCAGTGAATTTTTTGCGGTGAGTTTTTGCAGGTGAATTTTTTTGCGGTGAATTTTTGCAGTTTAATTTTTTTGCACTGAATTTTTGCAGGTGAATGTTTTTGCAGTGAAATTTGAAGGATACAAATTCAGTGTTATAAATTCAATGTCTAAAAATAGTTGAATTCTGATGATACTATATTTCTTCCATAGGTCTACCTTACAATATAAAGTGCCTTGAGATGGCTCTGTGTAAATAAAATCAAATTGAATTCATACACCTTTTAGTGCTGCTGCTCCTCTGCACTACCTTAACTCTGGATGTTTTCAGCTAAAATGCCAATTACAGATGCATTTGACTTTTGTTTGTAAAATAAATGAATCAGATTTTTTTATTATTTTTATAAGCTATTACTAGTTATCACCTGCACTACTGGCAGTTTCTTCCAGGGCTGGGGTGCATTTTTAAAAAATTCTTTATGTATTTAGTTGTCAAACAAATTTTGCTGCGAATATCATCTTTGGTGACCTTTAAGTTACATACGGGTAACATAATATAAATGTAATATGTGAAACAAATGCAAATGAAGAACATTGTAAAATATCAATAACAAAAAAATATATAATATTAAAATATTATATTATTATATTGGATTATAGTAAATCATAAAAAACACATATATGTTAATTCTCATATGTTAATAATTGCTGTATGTGTGCTGATGGTCGTGCAAAGTTTTGTTCAGATTGGCCCACTGATTAAGGAGGAGATACATACAGGCATATATAAATAAATATGCTACAGTCATTATAGTATTACATTTAAATTAACTTAAGTTAAATTAATCAGTATTTTCTTTCACTTCTCAGCTGACTGAGGCCTTAAAGGATGTGAAGTATTTTCAGACTCTCAGTGAGATCAACATACCTCCAGATGCACTGACTGTTTTTGAGAAGCGTGAAATGTTCACAAAGGTTTGAAAAAACATTTTAGAATAGGGCCGCACAAGGCCACTCATCTAAGTTAAACAGCAGCTTTTTTAATTTATGTACCCTAAATGTATAATTTCCTCACATGTCTATTTTTCAGTATGTGAACAGTTTGCAGCTGTTAGTACAGTGGTACAACAAGCTTAAGCAGACAGTGTTAGAGGTGGAACTTCCTCTCATCAGAGCAGAGCTGGAATCAGTAGACCTGCAGCTGTCGAGAGCAGAGACCAGCTTGACGTGGCAGGACGAGGACTGCTGGAGCTTCATCAGCAACACAAAACACCTTGTACAAGACCTTTTCTGTCGAGTTCATAGAGTGAGGGAAAACTGTGATGCCATTCAGTCTGTGATGAAGAGATGGAGCAAACAGGCCATGTTTTGCAGAAAGGACAACAAGAAAAGTTCACTCATACAGCTGGAGGACAGAGGAGACTCTCTCAGGAAGAAGTACAGCTCCATGAAGAAGGATGGAGACTCTATACATGGGCTGGTGCAGGTGTGTGGCTGGATATGTGAAGAGTAATTGATCCATTATAGATTTTCTGTGAATACCTAAGTAAGCACTGGAACATGTAAGTTACTGTTGGTATGGCTGAAAAGAAGCTTTCATCTTGATTTGATTAAAGCAAATTTTTGGTTCTGTCCACTGACAATTTAAGACCTTGTTTAGTTACTTTTTGTTAATTTTATTTAAACCTTGAATGTATAGTTTAATTAAATATCATATTTGTTTCCTTATGAACAACACTTGCATATGATAACATAGATCTAAATCTAAGCTCTTTGGTATATGTCCTCTATTGTTTAACATTACATTTTATGCTGCATGGAGTTCTTCACACCCTTAGCTTAAAAACATTTAGTTATAATGACAATCATCTTTTCTCCCTACATCCTGGAGGTATTTTTCTTCATATACATAGTATTACTATAGTTGTTGTGGAATAGATACCCCCCATACCCCCAAGTAGAGCTTCAAAAATCATATGAAATAGAAATTGTTACAAGCAGAAGCTAAATAGTATTCTAATATTCTACTTCTACTCAGGAAAACATGGTTCTTTTCCATGCTGATCTGGATTCAGAAGAGTGGCAGTGCTACCTGGAATATTTGGATGAGATGGTGGTCGAGGGGCTCTTCGGCTACATCAGGCGCTCTCTTCATTTCTTTGTGGAAAACATGGATGCAGGCCTAAACCAGACTCCACTGTTTGAGTCGAAGTTAATCCTGAATGGCTCAGAGATGGCTTTCTGTCCCTCAATGGAGAAAGATGCAGGAGATAGCCTTTATGAACTAATAGAGGGGCTGATTGCAGATGTATTCAAGACTTCAGTGAATATCAGGAGAGTGGCTGCTCATCTTAGGATAGAGAGCTATCAGGTACACTTCTCTTATGTTTGAATTTTAGCACAGGTTTCTTATAGATGTCTTCTTTGCTTTTACTAGGAAAGTCACACTTTCAGAATTGCACAATTTGAATGACCTGCTAGTTATTATTTGTCAGTGTATATGTGCTAAAATGTTCACAGATTAGATCAATATGGGAATAGTGGTAGACTGTGTTGTTGCGTTATAAGTCAAATACTGTTACATCCAGTTTATTATCAATCGCAGTCTAACTTAAAAATTTCGTATTTGCAGATTGCTGAATTTCAAATATGTGAAAAATGGAAACATGTATTTTCTTGGTGTACTTAACTTGCCAAACTCATTATTGTGTATTCTTCTACAAATGGTAGCTACTCCTGATATTTTGTTTGATGTAATATAACTCTTACAGGATGTAATGGATGACATGCTAGACTTGCTGGACCTGAGACAGGAAATAATGGATCGAGTGGAGAACGTCCAGAAGAAAGCAATAAATTACCAGACAAAGTTTGATTGTTACACTCATCTGTGGCAAGATGACAGGGCTGAGTTTCTTAGGCAGTTTCTCCTGTATGGACATGCACTCACATCAGAGGAGATGGAAGCCTGTAGAGCAGATGCACTCCCTGACAATCCTCCTACAATCAATAACTTCAAAGAACAAGTACATTTTCTTTTAAACTCTGGGCTAAATTCTTCCGTTGCACGGGAGTTTGAGTTTTGCTTTTAACTTTTGTTTTTATTTTTAATTTTGTGGTTTTAATTTTATAGATTGATTATTATGAGGATCTTCATGATGAAATTTCCCACTTTGAAGACTTCAGAGTTTTTGATGGATGGTTTCGGGTGGACATCAAGCAATTTAAAGTCAGCCTTCTTAACACACTAAAAAGGTGGAGCTGGCTCTTCAAAGAGCATCTCTTGAGCAATGTCACCAACAGGTAACATTTATTTGCATAGATTTTAAGTTTTCACAAATTTGTAGGATCAGTTGTTCTTATTATAACTTTTCCCACTCAGCCTTGATGAGCTGCAGAGGTTTATCCAAGCTACTGTTGAAGGGCTAAACAAACCTATAGCTAAAGCGGACAACCGTGGCTTTGTGGAAGTGATGAGTCACCTGTTAGCTGTAAAGGACAGACAGAACGCCACAGACAAGATGTTTGAACCTCTTAGAGAAACAGTGATCCTCCTGGAACAATATGGTGTGACCATACCAGACCAGATCTACTGGCAAATGGAGGTATGAAAAGAGTGGGCCAACTACAGCAATGTAATCACAAACAGTAATTTATCCACAAAGAATCAGAATACTGTATTCATTATGTGCATTTCATGTTCTGAGGGATAACTGTAGTTTTGTCTACAGGAACTTCCAGAGAAGTGGAGTGGGGCTAAAAAACTGGCTCTAAGAGTGAGGCACGAGGTGGCACCCATGAAGAACGCAGAAGTGATGGTTTTACGAAGACGCTGCATGGATTTTGAGGTGATCATATGAGAAAAACCTTTTTAACGTGTTCAAATTAAAGTTCAATTCAATAGTGTAGAAACTATTGTAACTTGGATTAAACAACAGTAACACATTTTTCAGGTGAAACAAACCCAGTTCAGAGAGATGTTCACAGCAATGGCACCCTTCAGTTACAAGGCAGTAAATCCTTACATTAGCCTGGAGAAAGTAGGTTTTTAATCATTGCTTGACTATTGGATTAAAACAGCATTTTATTTTACCTTTATGGATGACAACTGTCATTTGTTTTCTAGTCAGAAAAAGCAATCCGGGATATGGAGAGAGAGGCAGCAGAGCTGCAAGAGTTTGCCAACCTACTTGATGTTTCCATTTCTGACTACAGAGACATCAAGCTCTGCAGACGACAGATTACGATTCTCAAAGAACTGTGGGACATTGTTGTATATGTGCAAGTAGGTGAATTAATCTGTCATTTTTAAATGGCATTTTTTTCATGGGGAAATTAAAAAAAACAAAAACAAAAAAACAACTCTAGGTCTCATCACCCTACCACAATACTCCAATACATAAATGACTTGACCAGGCTGTCCTCTTTGAGACTTTGAATACCCTGTAGCCTCTAAACTTCCCTATTAAATACCCTCAGCCCACTGACCCCCTCTCCATGGGTCTTTATCTATACAGAGCAGTGTGGAAAACTGGACAATGACCAAATGGAGGCAGATAAACGTGGACCAGATGGATGCAGAATTGAAGAGGCTTGCCAAGGTAAGGTCACCAACAGTGCTACATCACACCAGCTCATCTCTCCTGCTGTCTTGCTGTCACGCACCATTGCTCTTTGTAACAGATGCCCCTAATAACTAATTATGTTTACCTACCTTCTGTTTGTGTAGGACATACAAAAGCTTGACAAAGAAGCTCGCTCGTGGGATGTGTATTCTGGATTAGACCTTTATGTAAAGAACTTGTTGACGTCACTGCAGGCTGTGAGTCAACTGCAGAACCCGGCAATACGAGAGCGTCACTGGGTGCAGCTAATAAGAACAACACAGGTGCATAAATTCATAAAGCAGAGGCTTTGTTGTAGGAGACATTGTACTTTTTGCTTTGCTTAATAAACATGTTTCGCTTTTTTACTATTTTTTTAAATAGATGGATTTCACTGTGACAAATGATACCACTCTGGAGGACCTGTTGGCTTTGCAACTTCATTTGTTTGAAGATGAAGTCCGCAACATTGTGGACAAGGCGGTCAAAGAGATGACAATAGAGAAGGTTTTTCATCAGCTATGAACACAAACATGTTGACATCTTCTGCTAAAATATTTTTCTACTGATGAGCTAGCAAAACTTATCCTAATTATTCAACTTTATAGATGAATTGTCTTCCATTTGGAAATTATTATAAACAGAATTTCACATTCAAGAAATGTGCTAAACAAATAAGACTGCCTGCAATATGTGCAGCTGTAATAGCACTTTTTGTGAAGTTAGTTCAGTGGTAAACTACTATTTGCTGTCACACGATTCGCTGTTTATTTTTCAGGTTGTAACAGAAATAAGTCAGACGTGGATGTCAATGGAGCTTTCATATGAAGAGCATCATCAAACCTCTGTGCCACTGCTTAAATGTGATGAACAAATCATTGAAACTCTTGAGGATCATCAGGTAGATGTCTTATGTTACTGTAAGTGATTTTACAAAAGCCCTTAATGACTGTAAAGAACAAGAGCGTGTTCTCAAGATCAGCTGTCTGTGAGAATCTCTGATAGTTAAGTGTTGAATAGAGATGAGATCGCAGACGTTCCTTCCCCATTTGAGTGTCTAATAGCACGGCTGAGAGCAGAAAGGTCCCTATTGAGTCCCAAGATTTATAGCTTCTGGAGAACACAGGGCATTGTTGCACCGTGGCGCTCTTTGAACATGTACACCAGATGTGTTGAGGGGGTTACAGCCAGCAATTAGAATTCCTGCCACTTTAGTGCCTCCACCTTTGTTTAAATAGTTTCCCTGCCCCCCATTTGACTTAGCTTGGCATGCTGATGAGGTGGTGTGTGTTTACAAATGCAGCTGATACATGTAATGGTGTCCAATTATAAATATATGATTTTTCTTTAAGGTAGGTTTGATTGCTATCTGCTGCACATTAATTTTACATTATAGCACATGCCTTATGCTTATTCTTTTTTTCCCTTATTCTCAAGGTTCAGCTCCAGATTGTCTTTCAGAATAAGCACATAGATCACTTCTTGCACCAGTTAGTGGAACTACAAAAGCAGCTGATGGTGGCCGACTCTGTGTTGATGGTCTGGATGCAGGTCCAAAGGACGTGGGCCTACCTTGAAAGCATCTTCAAAGGCTGTGATGACATTTGCCAACAACTGCCTGCAGATACACACAGATTCAAAGCAATAGATGCAGAATTTCAGGTCTGCCTGTATACAGAGTTTGTGTAGATCTACAAATTATGTTATTGTTATGTTGTTTTATGTTGTTTTGTGTTTTATGTTTTATGTTATGTTATTTGTAAACATGGGAATATTTGGTATTTCAGGAGCTAATGTTGGGCAGTGCCAAGAATAAAAATGTCATTGAGGCCACTAACAAACCTCGTCTACTGGAGAAGTTAGAGGATCTCCAAAAAAGGTTCATGCTGTTTTCATCAAACTTGTGTTATACTCTTTAAGGTTTCCTGCCTACTGATCCTCTTCTCTCTTTCCAATAGGCTGGAATTATGTGAAAAAGCTCTTACTGAATACCTGGAAACAAAAAGACTCGCATTTCCACGATTCTACTTTATTTCATCCGCAGACTTGTTGGACATCCTCTCTAAAGGAAGTCGTCCTAGAGAAGTAAATATAGTAAACTTTCCCTTTATTATGGGGCAGCTGTGGCTCAGGATGTAGAGCAGGTCATTCAATTATCAGAAGGCGCCATTTGCTTTATGGACAGGTCCCCAGGGGTGCAGGCCTGTTCAATAGGGACTTGCAAAACACTTGAGCGCACTGTGTGTTTATAGTCATTATGTGTAGCCGTTCATGATTTGGTCTAAGATAGGTTATGTTTGAATTTGTTGTGCAAGGATTTTTTTTTTTTACAAAATTTGTTGGTTGCCCGTCAAGTCAGAAGGTCTGTGGATCCTCCCGTGTTCAGGTTTCTGTGGGGAGGACACTGCTCCTGATGCATCCCTCAGAGTGTGTGTGCATGATAGAAAAAAACTTGAAGGGTGAATTTATGTCTAAATGGGCGAATGTAGCTTGTAGTAAAAAGTGCTTGAGGACCCATTTAGGGTTAAAACATGCAAATCATTTTATTTTATTTTATTTTATTTTATTTTTAGTGTCTAGCCTGTGTAATAATTGCTGTGCTAATATGACTTTTTGTCTTTTGTAGGTGACTGTCCATCTCTCAAAAATTTTTGATAACTTGTCCGATCTTGAGTTCAGCAAAAATGAGCAGCTGAGTAATCCTAAAGTGGCTGTGGGCATGTATAGCAAAGAGAGGGAATATGTCCGGTTCCAGACTGAATGTTTGTGTCGCGGGCCGGTAAGATCATATTCATCATCAGTGAATGTAAATTATCGATCACACAGCACAAAGTAGCGGAATCATTTGTTAAAAAAAAAAACTTCCCATTAGGTCGAGGCATGGCTCAGTCGTCTCGAAGAGTGTATGAAGGAGTGTGTCAAGGGTCACCTGTCCGAAGCTGTGTCCGTGTACGAGGACAGATCCAGAGAGCAGTGGATTCTCGATTTCCCAGCCCAAGTTGCTCTGGCTGGATCACAGATCTGGTGGACTAATGATATGGAACTTGTGTTCAAAACACTGGAAAAAGGATCCGAGTCAGCGCTAAAAGACTACAATAAAAAACAGGTATGGTAGCTTAACTGACATTTTAAGGTTTCAGTTTTAAATCCGGCTTTACCATTAAAAGTGTTGGTCATATTAATGTTTAATAGAGTTTGTTTTTTAAGGTTAATGTAATATTTTTTCAAAAAGTTCATTCGATTTCATTTATAGCTCTCGACGCTATAATGTGTGCTGTGTTCAGTGATTTGTATTATACATAGTGTCTGCAAATACTGTGCATACGATCTGACCTGAGTTGGGCTTCTGGAGCTTCACCGTTGACTCTGATCAGAGTTGTTTTATCACTCTTGTCAGTTTCATCTGCACCATTAAAGGTTAACACGTCCTTGGGTGCTGTTTGAATAATCTCCTTCTCCCCAATCAACCCACAGCATTGCATTGATTGGATCCGCTGTCATACAGGAACAGGAACAAATGATTTCCAATTATCTTTAAGTAAAAACAAGAACACTAGACTGCTTTTGATCATATGTAAAGTAGAAATTCATGTAATGCTGGTAAATGATCTGCACCGATTCAAGGTTTTTTTAATCTGAATGATCAGTAGGACAAGTCACACAGGAAAACAGGAAGTGTTAATATCAGATTGAGGGAAATGATCTCCTGCATGAATTTGTGTTACACTCTTATCTTCTTTCCTTTAAAGCTGTTTTTCCCCCTATAGATTTCTCAACTCAACATGCTGATTGGCATGCTACTTGGAGAGCTGAGCGCAGGAGACAGGCAAAAGATCATGACTGTGTGCACCATTGATGTCCATGCCAGGGACATTGTTGCCAGCCTCATTGCCAAAAAGGTGAAACAAATAACTTCTTGCCTGACAACTCAATCTGACTAAAATGAGATAACTTGGGCATTATGACAAGTTTTACTCTTACTCTATGTGTGTAGAAAAAATTACTTTTTTATTTAATTTAAAATAATTGTTGGAGTGGGAATTTGAGTAACTGATATTATAAAATGGCACACTCAAAGGTGTAATTCCTTTAAAGAAAATAGTCATACCATTTCAATATCTGTGTGGCATTTTCCACTGATGAAGTTTGACATGAACCATGTGTGTTTACAGGTCACCACCTCACAGGCCTTCCCATGGCTTTCCCAGCTTCGGCATTACTGGAATGAGCAGCTTCGCCACTGCTACATCAACATCTGCGATGCTCAATTCACTTACTCTTATGAATATCTTGGAAATACACCACGTCTGGTCATCACTCCTCTAACTGACCGGTAACTCTTCCTCTTGTTTTTCTTTCGGTTGCTCTCTTAAAGGGAATTATCTGCCTCCATCTCACTCTCTTCTGTCACTTAGACCATTTGCATGTCCTCCCTCTCTGACTCTTCTCTGTGGTCTCTATTCATGCTTATCAGTCTTTGCTCTTTGCAGACAATACACAACATTAAAGGTTTTAAAAAATTATATTCCCCTTTAGGTGTTACATCACCTTGACTCAGTCACTCCACCTGAACATGAGTGGGGCCCCATCAGGCCCTGCTGGAACAGGGAAGACTGAGACCACAAAGGATCTTGGCAGAGCCATGGGTGTCATGGTATACGTCTTCAATTGTTCTGAACAGATGGACTACAAGGTGTGAAATTCAGCACATCAGAGTTATTGCCATTGGTCAGTTTATGTTTTCATTTAGAGGTTAATGCAAAATTTCTGTGATGTTTATGTCTAGTCAATTGGAAATATTTACAAGGGTCTGGCACAGACTGGAGCATGGGGCTGCTTTGATGAATTCAATCGTATCCCTGTGGACGTTCTGTCGGTTGTAGCAGTGCAGGTTAAAACCATTCAGGACGCCATTCGATCTAAAAAGGAAAGGTGAGTAATTGAAGAAGAAGTTTACGTCATGTTAATGTTACTTAAAAAAATAAGTTAACATTGTGTACCACCTCACAGGTTCCTGTTCCTCGACAAGAACATCGCTTTAAAACACTCGGTTGGGATTTTCATCACTATGAATCCTGGCTATGCAGGGAGGGCGGAGCTACCCGAGAACCTCAAGTCTCTTTTTAGGTGGGAATGATGCACCCACATTTTTTTATATATAAGATGTCATTTTACAGCAGATATTTCACCGTGTGCATTGTGTGCATAGGCCCTGTGCGATGGTGGTGCCAGACACTGAACTTATTTGTGAGATCATGCTGGTGGCAGAAGGCTTCCGTGATGCTAAGCTTTTAGCCAGGAAGTTCATCACTCTGTACACTCTTTGCAAGGAACTGCTCTCCAAGCAGGTACGAGTTAGGCACTGTAAGATTTCACATTGTTGGATTAGAACAGAGAGCACCAATAATAAATCTTTCTAGATTTACCTCAGGAGCAAAGTGAAGCATTAGGCCTTTGTATGATTTATGGTTAGTGTAAACGTGGGATTGCACATTTTCACTTTCTTTGGTCACTTTTGTTATTAGGACCACTATGATTGGGGTTTGCGTGCTGTCAAGTCTGTTCTGGTTCTGGCGGGGGCACTGAGAAGAAGAGACAAGAGAAGAGCAGAGGATCAGGTAAACTGATACGTGCATTTTATCTCATATTTTATCTCATGTCTCACACTGATATTAGATCTCATACTCATTTTAATATCTAGGTGCTGATGCGTGCACTGCGGGACTTCAACATGTCTAAAATTGTGACAGAGGATGTGACTATCTTCTTGGGACTGCTGGGAGACCTGTTTCCAGACATGGAAGTAGAAAGAGAAAGAGACCTAGAATTTGAAAAGGCCATTCGAAAGACTACACTTGATCTTCGGCTGCAGCCCGAGGAGACATTTATCCTCAAGGTTTGAGATGAATCTTTTCATACCTACTTTAAAAAATAGGATATAAGATAAGGTGTTTTAAGCACCTTTACGTTTTTTAGGTGGTGCAGCTGGAGGAGCTCATGGCTGTACGTCACTCTGTCTTTGTTGTTGGAAATGCAGGGACCGCAAAAAGTCAGGTTAGATTTTTTTTTGTCTCGCACACTGTGTAAATAAATGTTCAGCTGAATTTGTACCATAAATATAAGTTGTAAAGTGCTGGTATTTTTATTAACAGATATTGAGAGTTCTCCATAAAACTTATGTAAACCTGAAAAGGAAGCCTGTATGGAATGACCTCAATCCAAAAGCAATAGACAGAGATGAGCTGTTTGGCTTCATTCATCCTGCAACTCGAGAGTGGAAAGATGGTAAAAAAAAAACAAGTGGATTAAAAACAGGATAGCAAAACTTGAAAAAAAAGACTGAATCTCACGCTCGCTCTTTGCATGTACCCCAAATTCCCGTTTGCTAGGTTTGCTTTCATCACTGATGCGAGAGCAGGCAAACATCTCCCACAGTGGGCCTAAATGGATTGTGTTGGATGGAGACATTGATCCGATGTGGATTGAATCACTCAACACAGTGATGGATGATAACAAGGTACCTCCCTCCTGTTCACTCATACACTATTGTACGACACATAGCAACCAAGGTGGTATAGATAGAAAAAAGATGTTTCTCTCCCCTTCCTTCAGCAATCAGCTCCTAAAGTGTGAGTACTTGGAGGTTCTTTTCCACAGCAATGAATCATGTCAAACCTGATGAGATATGGGGGTGTTTTCTTATCGTTTGGGTAGAGTCTTGTCCATCGAATTGGCCATTCAGATGTCGTAGTATTAATATTTCACAATGTCTCTCAGGTACTGACTCTAGCCAGTAATGAACGTGTGGTGCTTACTTCATCTATGAGACTGATTTTTGAAATCAGTCACCTAAGAATGGCGACTCCTGCCACTGTGTCCAGAGCAGGTATCCTCTATGTTAACCAGCAGGACCTGGGCTGGAACCCGTGAGTTACACAGACTTCAAGTTAATCACGTAGTATCCAATATCCAATATACCTTTTCTGTGGTAATTTTGTGTAATCTTCTGGATTTGGGTTGCTGCTCAGGTACGTTGCCAGCTGGATTGACCAAAGAGAACGACAGACTGAAAGAGCCCACCTCACCATACTGTTTGAAAAATACGTTCCACGTTGTCTAGAACAGATGAAAAACACTTTCAAGACAATCACTCCCATTCCAGAGAGCTCTATGGTGCAGGTGCATATGACATAGAAACATGCACAATGCATTTATTTCTTCTCTTGCATACCACTATGCTAGAAAACTGAAATATATTAATACATTTTTTTTTTTTATTCAGACACTCTGCGCTTTGCTCGACTGCCTTCTAACACCAGAAAACATTCCTTCTGAATCCCCTCGTGAAATCTATGAGACCTATTTCACCTTTGCCTGCATTTGGGCTTTTGGTGGGGCCTTGTGTCAAGATCAGGTATTCAAATAGGTTAATTTAGTTAAATTTCACATCATGCTATGTACATTATAGCAACTGTAAATATAAGCTTTGACATGACAGTAACATACTCTTTAGAAGTCTCTGATTCTGTGATATTTTAAACAAATAATTAAATCTATCTAAACATCAAGTGCATTTAGACAGTACTATTGGAGCTTTTTAAGTCTTTGTGTTGGTTTACTTAGTTATAAGATCGTTTTGCTTTTGCTTTTTCTAGCACTATTATTGTAAAATAAATACATTAGAAATGTAGGGTTAACAGAGCAAGCTTAACTAATTTTGACTGATGGCTGTCTAAATGATATGATGTGAATTAATCCAAAACGTTGTATGCTTCATCACTTCATAAGCTCTGTGATTATCGAGCGGAGTTCAGTCAGTGGTGGACCAAAGAGATGAAGACTGTAAAACTGCCAGCACAAGGAACAGTGTTCAGCTATTACCTTGATCATCAAACCAGGCGGTTTCTGCCCTGGAGTGATACCGTGCCACCCTTTGAAATGGACACTTGTACACCATTACAGGTAAGAGCATACGAATAAGCTGCAGGAACTCAGAGAGAGTAGATCTCTCAAGAGCGAAAGGGAAACTTTTCAAAGTGGTTTCATAAATAATTACCTTTACAATCAAAAGAAGCAACCTCCTTACAGGAAAATAACCAAAAATGAACAATGCAGTCATATTAAAAATGTATGTATGCCTCAGTGAACATAATAAGAGAGGGTAAAGTCACATCCTGAGGTTATGGCAGGGGTGCTAGAATGGATGATAGGCTTGCCACTGTGTCTGATTACCATCCAGTACTCCCTATACCAGACTGTGTGGGGGTGAAGGCATGAGCAACAAGGCTTGAGCTATCACCCACGCTCTTTTGTCTTTCTTTATGCTCCTGTGTACAGCTGTGAATGCTCCAAAGGCTCTTGCTGAGCCATAATTAGTGGGGTTTTGTTCTGAGCAAATGATGCTATTATGACAGAATAGTTGTGGCATTCTGGGGAAATACAAGAAATTATAAATCACACACAATTCACTGAACACATGTCTGTCAATAAATCACACTCAAAGAAAGCCATAATAAGCATGTATGTTTCTGTTCTGTGTCTTCCTGCTGTTTCTATGATTGCAGGCTGTTCTTGTACACACAGCAGAGACCGTGCGTCTTCGCTACTTCATGGACTTGTTGCTGGAGAGGAGACAGCCAGTGATGCTTGTGGGGAATGCCGGAGTGGGAAAGACTGCACTCGTCAGGAGCAAGTTAGACTGTCTGCCAGAAAGTTACATGACCACCAAAGTACCTTTGAACTACTACACCTCCTCCCTCATGTTGCAGGGTGAGTGGTGTTTTTGATTGTCATGTGGGACAGAGTATCACATCCAATGAACTGTAGCACCACCTACTGGCAATGACTGTTAGTGTACATGCACGACTCAAAAAACAGCTTTATTTATTTATTTTATTTATATCTCGCATAAATGCACTGTTGTACGTAGGTGTGACGTTATATTTTCAATGTCCTCTATCTTTCTTAACTCTAAATTCTTCTTTTCTGCAAGGTGAGAGAGAAGCAGTATTTTGATTCTCCTCCTGTATGTCCTGTACACATAGTAAATTGCCAATAAAAATCTTTGATCTTTAAAAATCTTTAAATGTGGTTCAGTTGATCTTTTTATTGCTGTTCGTTTGTTCATTTGTGTTGCAGCAATCTTAGAGCGACCACTGGAGAAAAGAGCAGGCAGAAGCTACTCCCCTATAGGCAACAGAAAGCTGATCTACTTTATAGATGACATGAACATGCCAGCTATGGACAATTATGGCACAGTGCAGCCTCACGCACTTATACGCCAACATCTGGATTATGGGCACTGGTAAGATGACTTCACACACACTCAGCTAAAACAGGTCAAGTCAGTATTTCTGTATAGTTTCTCTAAGGAGCATAGACAGACATGTACGGTAATAGCATAACAGCACGGGCAAAGATAAAACAACATGCATGTAATTTTGTCTTGTGACAGTTTGTTTTGGTTAATTATTGAAACCTTCTTCTCTCTGTAGCTATGACAGACAGAAACTGACCCTGAAAGAAATACATAACACACAGTATGTTGCCTGTATGAATCCAACTGCTGGGACCTTTGTTATCAACCCCAGATTACAGGTATGATAGCAGGTAAAACTGATGTAAAAAAAAAATCTTGCAGAGCAATGCTCGTAATGGTTTGAATTAAATCTAAATCAATAATGCACAAATCCTCCATTATCATGCTTTCCTCATTGTAAATCTTAATCTGCAGAAATGGTTTTGAACCTAATCTTAAATTTTGATAAATTGCATCTCCTTAGACCCTACATGCTCATATGGGGACATTACATCTGCACCTTTTACTTTATTCTGACCTACCGTGTTTTATCTTTGTTACTTTTTTACTTTGTTAAGCAATGTTGATTTTATTGTCTTATTCTGTAAAATTAGCCCATTGTCACCACATTACGAACTTTAAAAAAAAGCATGTAACAAATTTAATTTGTGTACTTTTCATGTCCAACTCATCTCAAACAAGAGCTCGAGTTCAACAGTGCGTTATACTGTGAAGACATTTTGAGATTGTATTTTATTGGTGGGACTTAATATTACTACTGCTGTGATTGCTACCACAAAGAAAACAGACTATAAATTTGTCAAGAATGACTGCTACTTTTATACATTTGTAACAGTGTTTGGGGTTTAACAGAGCCCATTTCTAAGCATGTTTAGTACACATGTATACTAAACATATTTTGCAATCTTTGTGTGCCTTTGCTCTCTACAGAGGCATTTCTCTGTGTTTGCAGTGAACATTCCTTCATGTGACGCTCAGAAGTCGATCTTCAGTCAGATTCTGTGTAGTCATCTGAAGCAGCAGCTCTTCAGTCCTCTTGTTCAGAATAGCGCTGCGGCTGTCATTCAAGCAGCCATAACTCTTCACCACAAGATGGTTCATAACTTTCTGCCCACAGCCATCAAGTTTCACTACACGTTTAATCTTCGAGATCTATCAAATGTCTTTCAGGTAGTGTCCATAGCAAACACTCATACAACTTGACTTGTGTATTAAAAGTAAAATATTAACATGATTATCTGTGAAACTAAGGGCATTGTCTTCTCTGGACCCGAGAATGTGAAAGACATTGCTGACCTGGCACAGTTGTGGCTCCATGAGTCCTGCAGAGTATACTCAGACAGACTGGTAGATCTAAAGGACCTGCGGCTTTTTCAGAAGCTCCAGTTGGAGACTACACAAGAATGTTTTGAGGTGCAAAGCAGCTTTTGATAAACTGAATAAACTGCTGTTTCTCATCATCACATAAAAACTTTACCCATTATTATTACTATGCCTGTTTCCTGTTTTCTTCTAGGGAGTGGAGGGTATAAAGGTGAAAAAGCAGCCCCTCCTTTATTGCCACTTTGCCCAGGTGGGTGAGAAACCCTCCTATGCTCCTGTCACAGACTGGTCTGCACTCAGCACCATCCTCACAGATGCCTTGGAAAGCTACAATGAGATTCATCCAGCCATGAACCTGGTGTTGTTTGAAGATGCCATGCAACATGTGTAAGTGGAACTGGTTTCCATATAAATATCATAACTATGCCATACTGGAAAAATAATATGATGTAAATATAATTAGAAGTGTAACGAAGAGATTGTGTTATTGCCAGCTGTCGCATCAGTCGTATCTTGGAAACTCCAAGAGGTCATGCCTTGCTGGTCGGGGTCGGGGGCAGTGGGAAGCAAAGCCTGACTCGTCTGGCTGCCTACATATCCTCTGTGGAAGTCTTCCAAATTACTCTGAGTAAGGGTTACACAGTCCAGGATTTCAAGGTAAATACTAATGTCGGTGATGGATTAGAGCCAAGAACATGAACCATTGTTTTACTTCATAGGTGAAAATGTAGAGGAAAAAAGTTATTTAAATCAAGGTGCCTTTAAAGAATCCCCAGATGATCTTTCCTTCTTGCCGCATGCAGCATATTGATGTAATTCAGTTTTGCTCAGATCCTCCAGTGATGCATAAAATAATTGTCAGATACTATTAAAAGACATTGGGCAATATTTTAATACATTATTGATGAGGCAAGCCTATCAATTTATCATTTAAAAGCCTCTTAAAAAATCAAAGTGTTAATCATGGGATTTTAGCTATCCAATTGATGAATATATTGAACAGTTTGATGTTCATGGCACTCGATATGAATATGTGTCCATTCATGGCCTGTGTGGGTTTTGTGTAGATGGATCTGGCAGGTTTGTTCCTGAAGGCTGGAGTGCAGAACCAGCGCGTGGCTTTGCTCCTGACTGATGCACAAATACCAGATGACCGGTTTCTGGTCATTATTAATGACTTTCTGGCATCAGGTCAGACCCAGACTCCAAATAATTTACACTGTGTTGTTTTATCTGTCTACCTGACTCATACCTGTTTGTATTTGTAGCATTTTTTTTCTTTAGGATTGTGAATTACTAAACATTCAGCCTCTAAGATTACTGAATATGTGTGAATATCGATCATTAGCATTTGCTAGTCTGTAATCATGACCCTGTTTTGCCGTACAGGGGAAGTTCCTGAGGTTTTCAGTGAAGAGGAGATTGAAAGTATTGTGTCTGGGGTGAGAGGTGAAGTGCGAGGCCTTGGTCTTCTGGACAACAGGGAAAACTGTTGGAAATTTTTCACAGAGCGAGTGGGACTACAGCTCAAGGTTTAGTCTTTCAGATTCTGTATGCTTTTTTTTTTATCTACCGATGCATTTAAATTAAACATGTTCTGTTAAAGTCTTACTGGTAATCTGTTTTCTGTAGCAAATGTTCCAGTTATGCACTAAAGACTGATATTAAAAAAGTGACATTATTAGCTCTGGACAAATTCAAGACCGAAAAGACACTGCTTGAATTGAGTGCCCTGATCCCAAATAACAACTGGAATATTTTAATATTTTCTTGGCAACATCAAAAAAGCTCTCTCCAGATTTTTCTCATTTCAATTTTTTAAGAAGCTGTTAAAAAGTAAAAATTGAAATGTTTCATTTTGCCCTGTCTCACTGTGGGTTAGGGTTAGGGTTGTTCCAAAAACACCCAGATCCCAATCTGGATTAGGATTGACTCCAAAGGTTAATCACCTCCAGGCTGGGTCAAATCCTACCACTGGAAAATTTATCATGCAAATCCATCCAGAACTTTTAGAGAAATCCTGCTAAACCAACAAACTAAAATAAAGAGAAATTCTTACACATACATTAGATTTGATCTGGGGAAATTAAAGCACAGCTGCTGTTTAATATTACTCAATATGTT
>VUQR01019284.1:0-10561 GCA_015108515.1 Hemichromis elongatus
ACCATCTGTCTTCTCTGTCTAAAATGTGAACATTGGCATCCTCAAAAGAGTGACCTTTGTCCTTTAGATGCAGATGGACGGCAGAGTCTTGTCCCGTAGAGGGCGCTCTTCTATGCTGTGCCATGCGTTTATGCAGTGGCTGTTTGGGCTCTCCAATGTAGAGGTCTGGGCATTCCTCGCTACACTGTACAGCTACACCACGTTGTTGAGTTTGTGTTTGGGAGTTTTGTCTTTGGGATGAACCAGTTTGTGCCTGAGTGTGTTGCTGGGTCTGAAGTAAACTGGGATGTCGTGCTTGGAGAAGACTCTCCTGAGTTTCTCTGATACTCCGGCTACATAGGGGATGACAATATTGTTACGTTTGTCTTTCTTATCAAACGCAACAATATTGTCATCTCCTATGTAGCTGGTCCTCTCAGATGAGAGGTGAAACGTCTTCAAGCAACCTAAAGAAGTCCAGATGCCTTTTTCTTTACAGCTCCTTAGACTACGATGAGCTGGATGACTGAGAACCTTCACAGACCAAACCCAGTCTGATGCAGTCCTGAAGCCAGTTTGAAACTGGTTGAAACATTGGACCTGTTGGCTCTGAAACCAGATTCTGTAGTCCCGCACCTGATCTGGAATTTTGGTTCTAATGTCACACCAACTTTTTGCAGCCAATCAGGTTTAATTTGAGCACTAATGTATACCCTTAGAAAGACCAAATTAATTCCCATAAAAACCACACAACCAGTCCAGCCTTGGGATTCTGTACCCAGTTCAGATTCCACCTCATCTTCCTGAGATAACAGACATCTTTACAAAGCAACCACTGTCAGCCTCAGCCTCCAAACCTTTAAATAATCTTTCGCTCCCAATTCTCAGTCTAAGAAACGGCTTAAAATCCCTCAGAAAAAACCTGACAATGCTTTCCTCCCACTGGGGATAATTACACATGAAAATATCACAAACTGGCGTGGAAGACCAGCCAACCACTCCACCTTTACCTCTGAATACAAAATCTAGTACAAATACAACTTGTTCACCACACTCAGTTTGTCAAAATCGACCCATAAAAACATTATCAAAGGTGTCACCTACAGTTAGCACCATCATACACAGAGAACACTTTAATATTTTGTTAGATTCACACATATAACACACAGACAGCAGTGCGAGCTACAGGATCAGTGTGCTCTACAGACGCATGCTCACACAGTTTAAGACGGACGCTCGAGTCTCGACGAGGGATCTGTGACATGATTTCAACACGTTTTTACCACCACAGAGCAAACACAAATATAAACGTGGACACAAGTCTTTTAAAAAAATGAATTAAAGGTAAATTAAAACTGTGCTTATAAAGTGAAATTTTTACATATTAAGGCCAAATTAAGAGAACAGAGTTTGAGTTTCCTTGTAAATGTTATGAGCTGATGATGAGTAACTGGTTTCGTCTCACTGGGGTAACGTCGGGACTTTTAATTTGTCACAGTATTATTAAATTGAATATGCTGACAAGTAAATTCTGAAGAGCTAAAGTCATGTCAAAAAACTAAACTAGTAAAATATTTTTCAAAATACTTTTAAATCAAAATCTTTAGAGAGTGAGAAAGTTAAAAATCTCCAAATATTCATGAACAACTACAACAAGCGGACACTTGGTTAAAAATCATCCGTCAGTTCTTTGCTGTCACTAAAGTTCAATTTAACAAAATTTTATGTACAAATGAAATGATGACAGTTAAAACTGATGCGAGCAAAGTTTGTGTCATTAGTTTAAAAATCAGAGTTTTGAAAGTTCGACTTGTGTTAATCCTAAAACGTGACTCGAGTTTGTTACTGAGGCAAAGCGTTGAAACATGAAAGGTACACTACGCCAAAGATGAAGTAACCACAGAGTAGTAGTAAAAGTTAAATATATCCTTAAGTACTTCATAAAAATTATGATATGTGAGGTCAAAATAAAAAGATAAACCTTTTATCGAGTGCATCATGTCAAAGATGATCCTGCTGGATTTTTGTGTAAGATCGTTTTTGTTTTAAGTGAAAAAGGAGAAAACGTCAAATGTTCAGCTGCTTGTAAAACAAAAGTTCAGATGATGAGAGAACAAGAAGTCAAATGGAAAAACAGGCGATGAGATGGAGACGCATATAAAAATAAATTATTTAAAAATATAAAACACACCAGAAAGAGTGAGAGTGTAAAATTATAGAAGAGTGAAAGTTCAACACTGAAGGCTGAAATAAAGTAAACTGTCAGTAATGTAGCATACTCTCATCCTAAACAAGTCAGAATTACATTAATATGAGTTTTTATTTTCATAATTGTTTTTGGCAGAAATGATTTTCCTTCTGATTCATCGTGTGTTGAGGAGGGGAAGCAGACGCTACCACAGGTTTGATTTGTGGGATTGTTTGGAGTTTCACTTCTTTAACATCTGTGTGTGTTTGTGCAGCTTTCATTCATTTTCACTGAACAAACTAAAGTACAAACTGTTTGTAAAGTAATGCAACTTCTGAATTATGCACCGAGCTAATTTTTGATTTTCCTTGTGAACACTTTATTGCCTGCAGAGTCACAAACGTAGAATAAAGGAACACTTTGACATCGTTACGACATCGGTTAGCTTAAAAGCTACTTTGGGCAGTCCCCGTTAAACAGACGGTCCCTCCAGCAGATGGAATACGGATCTACGATCTATGGTCTATGGACTACGATCATCTTCTTTTACATATAGTTAAATAAAGTCATTTTACAGTTTTAAATATATTTTCCTAACCCCAAATTTTTTTTGCTTATTTTATACTTTTCTGAGGTATCAATACTGCATAAAGACTATGTACTTTTGTAGTTTTTCAGCTGCTGATTTGATAAAGAAAGTATAGAGTTTATAGAGTTGAACTATTTTGGTGAATGTTCACATTAAACGTGACCCAATGTTCTAACGAAGACATCAGTATGTGTACATCAGTGCCTTTGGGCCAAGGCTCTAAACATTGAGTTTTTTCTACGTTTGGATCTGTGTGATGTCACAGAGAGGGGGCAGCCAGGAGTGGGGCTAAAACAGCTTGTATCAGAGGGAGGATGAACTGAGATGGTGCATAAGGTAAAGAAGAGTTATTATGAATCATGCAAAGCTAACGTGTCAGAGTCCCACCATACCAACATGGTGAGAGAAATAAACAGAGCATAATATTCTCCAATGACGCGAATACTTCCCGTTAATGTGATGCTGGCTGGTGTAGCCTACCTGGCTTGTGTGGATTCAGGGAAACGAGGCTGCAATAAACCAGAACAATCCTTTAAAGGTGTGGGCTGTGATTGGCCGTTTGGCCGTCTCGATGAAGCCGATTTTTCAAACACATTTTAGAAAGTTTTGAGGAAACCATCACATTTGACTGACTTTAAACCTTCCAGCAGCTCGTTGGATTGTCTGATCTGCTTTCAGCTTGTAGTGTGACCTGCGCTCCGTTTTACAATAAAAATGAATGCTGTAAACTTGTGGGCGGGGCTTCAAGAACATGGCGTCCTCGCTAATCCAACCGCTCTCATTGAAACAGTGCTTTTATGACTAGATCAACAGTTCTGACGTTGAAACACGAACAACTACAAACTAAGGAGATCTTGGCGTTGGAAAAAGTCATATAAAAGCTGTTTGTAGTTTTTAACAGTCCTGCGTCTTCCTTTTCTCTAGCAGGGTTCATTTCTCAGACGGCAGTACACGAAACACAGTGGAAGAGTTTTTTGAGTGAAAGGTCCAATGTTGGAGTTTATCAGTAGATGATTTCACATATTTGTGGGAGGAGGATGGAAGCGGCCTACTGGTGGTCTCGGCTGCTGACGAAGTCTCCGGAGGATCTGTTTGTTTCTGTTTCAGATCTTTGAGAAGATAAGTCAGGCCCTCGGGCGTTCTCCTCTTTGACTCCTGCAGAAACACAGACGATGCAGCACTGAGGCGATCACCACATTAAAGAGCATCACGGAGGCGCTGCGGCGAACGACAGAAAACAGCCTTTTGCCTAACGCGGACCTCAGGCTGTGTGGATGCGCCAAAACGTCTTCCTCAACACGTGCATGCAAACCTCGACGAACCGAAGCGACGCAGTATAGACGAGCGTCCTCCACGCTGACGTGACCGACTGAGGAGTCAGACGGGTCGTTACTGCCACCGGCCGACGCTTCGGGTTTAGTCTGTGCCGAATGTTTGCCGACGTGGCGGACGCGTCACACACACTGAGCCGTTCACCTGACGCTGTGTTTGAATCGTGTCAGAGGAGTTATCATGACCGCAGAAATGAAAGGAGGTTTATTTTGTGGTGACGGGTGCGCGAGTGCATACCTGCCCCCCCCTCGGTGCGAGGGCTGCTCTCCAGGTCGGCAGAGGGCGGCTGGGCCACGGAGGACAGAGGAGGGGGTGACGGGTAATCGGGTGGAGTCTCGTTCTCGTCTCCCGATAGGCTCCTGGGGACGCCCGTTACCACGGTGCCGGAGAGGCTGACGGGTCGCTTAGCGATGGGCAGCTTCCTCTCTGAGAGACCAAACAGTTGTATTAAAGAAACAGTACAACAATCATGTGTTCATGCCACATTCAGCTCAGCTCCTCCTCCTGTTTGGTCCTTTTATTGTTTCATTTGACTTTTTCCTTTTTCAGTTGTGACTGACGACTAAATTCATTTTTTTTGGTCTGCTTTTGTCTTTTATTTATATTTTTTTCTCTTTTTAAGTCACATCAGCAAACTTTTGTGTTTGTCTTTATTTCTTGTCTTTGGTTGCAGCTGCTCAGTGTTTGGCTTTTTCCTTTACTTTTATTACCATCATTAGAACAATGGTGGTATTGGCAGATTACAGCCTGGCGTATTTCCTATGAATTCGTTTTGATCGTGGCTCTGTGGGTGTGACTGAGTCAGACTGAAAAACGCTTCTAACATAAGAACGCTACAGGGAGTTGGAGCACGTGGTCCTCTCATTAGCTGTTTATTATTAAGCGCAGACGTAGCAGTTTAACACTCGGCGTCCTGAAGGATGAGCCGCAGCACGTTTATCTCCGTTCAGTCAGCGATTTAAAGAGACGCCGCCTCACTTTTCTTTTGTCCTTTGTACTGCTGAGACTTCTTCCTCTGTTTGGATGCTGCTGACTGAAGGTCTCTGGAGCCTGAAACGAAAAAACAGACCAGAGTTTATCTGTCCTTGTCACCACGGAAACTACAGATCAGGTGCGATTTACCTGCGTTAACAGCCGGAGGCTGCAGCTGGTACCCGGTCAGCTGACACCAGCCGACCGGGTACAGGTCGGGCGACTCGCAGTCCACCCACTGGTCGTACTCGTCTTCCCAGCCGTCAAAGTGTATCCGTAGCAACCGGTGGACGATGCGCGTGACGGTGGCTACGCAGACGAGCCGCGGCTCCATGAGGTCGACCGCCTCCAGCTTCATGCCGGGGCGGAACCCGTGATTGGGGACGTCCTGGTGGAGGACACTGCGCGGTCATTTAATATGTTAATGTTTTTTTGTTTCTAGATGTCGTTTTGGTTCATTTGCCAAAGAAAAACTTTCACTCTGTTTCTTTTTCCTCCACACAAACAAAGAGCATTTAAACAAGCCTCCAATCCTAAAATACTCAGAGACATACACAAATGTTACATATTCTAAATCTTCATGCATTACTTTAACTAACAGCTTTAATTCAAAGTGTTTTTCTTCAGAGTATCAGCAACATGAAAACGTCTGTTTGCTGCGAGTTAAAGTTATAAATGACAGTCTGTGTAAAAAAGCCTAAACTCTACATTTTAATGCAGACATTTTCGATGCATTAGAGCACAAAGCTCTAACAACAACAGTAAGGATCTCACATTAGTGTCAGACTGCAGATGGGGTTTTTGGGACTTTCACAGGTTTCTGGGTTTATCTGGGATTGTTTTCATTAAAATAACAATAAACGCATCAGAGCTGCAGCGTGGTGCATGTTCTGTTTCTGGACCTTTTTGTAAACGTCATTTTGGGCAGATCTATATTCCATGTATTTAATGAACACTCCCCTGTACGCTGATGGCATTCTCCATGAAGAGCAGCCTTTCCTCATCACCAGCGGTGGCAGCCTCTACAGAGCGCTGGCAGGCTCGTTTCCCTGGGCCTTAAAACTGCAAAGGCAGCACGGTGCTGTCACGCTGATGGTAAAAACACAGCCTTTTTCTGCGATCCCAGCCACCATCGATGAGGCAGAGGCCCCTGGGAGAATCGGTGGGGGTGCGGGAGATGTTGTCGGTGAGTTGGGGACTATTGCCTGGAAGCCAAACGTGAGGAGAACGCGATCCGCTTCTTTTGCAAGTGAGCACTAATCCTTCGCGGCCAGCAGCCAGGAGTTCGCAAGGCTAGATCGCACCGGTAACTATTGGAGGATGACGTGAGTGAAGAGGAATCTGCCATCATTTGTTCCTAGCAAGGACAGCGTGCTCTCTGTGAGCTCGAGAGGAGGACCATCATCCAGGCCCGACAGAGAGAGGAGGTTCTCGGCCCAGAGTACCTCCGCAGCAGCGGCGCCTTGAGAGAGGTGTATTTCTTGGAGGAGGGTCATCAAACGGCGGGTGCACAGCGGATCCAGCGACACCACCACATGATGTTTCTTTGTGTTGTCGGCTAAAACACCATGAAGAGCAAACTGAGCTTCCACAAAGGATGGTCGTGAAGACAAATATCCAGCAGCTTAACCACCACAGCAAACATTCAAACGTACAGCTCTGCTATCACTTCAGGCAGAAAACTAAACAGCAGTGACGTTTGTAGGGTTACCGAAGTTGGACTAGCTGGTATATAATGATGTGCTACGTGGTCGTGCTACTGAGCGCAGACTCAGAGGAGATCGTGTTTCTACTGCAGCAGCTCCAAAACTGTGGAACGACCTGCCTGTAGAGATTAGACCTCCATGTCTTCACCCTGGCCTTTGACTTCACGTGACTTGTTGTTATATTTTTAGTTTTATTTTGGTTGTTTTTAGTGGATTCTGTGCTGGTTTACCTGGTTTTTAAATATAAGGCTGTTCTAATTTGGATGTATAATGTGTTTTCTTTTTTACGTTTTTGTTTAATTCTATTGTTCTTACGTATTTACTGTGCAGCACTTTGGTCCTGTGCTGGCTGTTTTAAAGTAAATAAAGCTGGACGGGATTATCTGCCTCACCCTGTTGAAGAGGTTCACCGGTGCCGCCACAGACTTGCTCTCCTTCAGATATTCAAACCATCTGAAGGGCAGACTGGAGTAACCTGGAAAGACACACACACAGGATGGATTTGATCACATGTCCACACTACTAGGCAGTGTTAACACAACACGAGTTACAACCACAATCCCATGAAAGTCATGACGCCTTGAGAATGGAGCGATCTGAAAATGTCAAACTCAATTTCAGCACCAAAGAAGCGAACACGTTTTCAAATGTTTCCTGAGACATAAATATGGACAGACAGATCATGGCTGAAACAAAAGACAAACAAACAGAAGGAGAAAGTGGCAAAGATGAGGAACATTGAAGAAGATTTAGCTGTCGCTCAACTCGTTGTCGACTTGCTGTAGTTAAGCAACAAGGAACGACTTTAATGGAGCAAATCAAAGAATGGAAAAGCTCGATGAAGGAAAAAGAAAACAATGAAAGGACTGGAGGAAGGGATTATTACTGGTTTGGAAACCGGGAATGGGGAATGGTGGGCAGTCTGGCGGAGATGAGCCCCCGGTGGAGGAGCAGCGAACAGCAGAGCATCAGGTAGTGGAGTTTCTTCACGAGCATAAAACTTCCCCTGCATAGCAGCAACATCGCGGCGTGTTATACTCTCCCAGAGAGAATGCCGGGGCACCTCCAGCAGCAGCAGTAACATTTGTGAATCAAAAACACAAAATTGAGCCACTGAGGCAGTCTGGACAACTGAAAGCAAGCGAGTATATGTGAATGAACATGTGACAACAAAGAAAGCCGATATTGCCAGACAAGCTCGTATCATGGACGAGAAATTGCAAAGTGATGATAAAGGTCAACGGAACACCAGAAGAAGCCAAGGTGGTCATGATCAGGGATCTTCAGGACATCCACGGGGGAGGATTGTACTGATGCTGACGGACGGCAGAAGGTCTGTTATGATGTGTTTGGATAAGTTCAGCTAGTTGTTAGCACCGTTTCTAAACATCAGAGGGGGAAATGTAAAGGTATGAGCAGTCCACTGGGAGAGTACGAGTGTGAAGCTGCCAGTCGGATCTGGAACCAGCATCGTAGTCCGACGGAGATGGCATCGGTCAGAGCTGCAGTGAAACATGGATCAGAATGAGCTGCACAGGGATGAGCTGTTTCCCAGAAGATGCTGTGAAATCATTGTACGGATGTTAATGTGTAGATGACAAGGATAAGAGACTTTTGAAGAACACTCAATTATAATCAGTGAAGATTCAGACAAACGACATGATTTTGAATATGGATCCAGAAAGGAACGTGCTCAATGCAACGAATGCTACATGTGAGTATCACACTGAGAAACAACTGAGGGTAATGTTGGTACAGACACTTTACATTTTCATTTATTCATTTCCATTGAAAAGGTTTAGCTTTGATCAATGATTTTTGAAGTGATAGTTTAAAGTGAGCACTTTCACAAACATGGACAGAGGAGGGAAGCGCTGTGACTTTCACTCTGATGATTATGAATCATATCATATAAATAGATCCAATCAGAAGCAGGAGGTGTGGCACTGTTTGTTGGTGGTGATTTGAAATGTAAGCCAGTTGAATGTATGTCTGCGGCTACTGATGATCTAATGGAGCGTGTGACAGTAGAAATGGAAGAAGGAGTAATATAACAGTTAGCTGTATGTGTGGGAGGCCGGGGACACTGATGGAAACATTCACACATGGAGCAGAAGATTTAGTGAGCGAGGTTTTGTATTTTTTTTGTACATTTTGTATTTGCGGGGATTAAAATATTGATTTTATAAAAGTATCCAACTAGAAGGCATCATGAGATCTGTTTGAGTTATTATTTAGAGGATCGTACGTCTGATCACTAAACCTAGTAGAATAACTGAAACTTCAGCTGCTTTAATCGATCATATTTTCATTAACAGCTTGGAAGCAACATTATAAGTGGTCTTGTCATAAATGACATAAGTGATCATTTACCTGTTTTTGTCACTTTAGATTATAAAATGACACGAAAGGAGGAAGTGTGTATGGACGGATGTGTAAGGATCAGAAATGATGCAATAACTAAGTTCAGACAAGATCTCCTAAAAGAAGACTGGAACGAGGTCAATGCTGCATGTGAGACGTTCTTTAATACTTATTTGGTTTTGTATGTAAATCACGGCCTGCTGGTGTTATATAAGCAAAGAAAGCTAGCAGTCGACCATGGATAACAAAAGGGCGAGAAAAATAAACTGTATATAAAACTTAGAACAAAGGCTGCTGACATGAAACATAAAGTTTATTAAAATAAGTTAGTATTACTTATGAGAAAGGCTAAGAAAGAGTATTATAATAATACGAAAATAAAAATAATATTAAGGGAACATCTTAAAAACGTATTGGGGAATAAAAATGCATCCTTACATTTGTCTGCTTACTTTAATAAGAAAAATAAGGTTGTAGTTGATGTAAATAAAGTGGTAAATGAATTTAACTGTTTTTTGTAAATATTGGACCAAAGTAATATTGGACTTTACATTCTGCTGACGAATGTAAAGGAGACAGCAGAGAGGTGAGTCTGTGTTTGTAGGGGATGTCACTGGAAAAGAAATGATAGCTATAGGAGCAAAATCTAAAAATACGACCTCCACTGACTGTGATGGGTTAGACATGGTCATAGTTAAAAACACTTTGGATTGTATAATCAAACCTCTGTGATATGTTTAATCTTTTGGGTTTTTTTCCCAGTGTACTTCTTGACTAGAGCTGGGAGATATAAGATTTTTTCATATCACGATATGTTTTTGTCATTTCAGGCGATAACGATATATATCACGATATAAGCCAAATCACTATATTTGTAAGATTTAAATGTGCCATTGCTCACAAGTAAAATGTGAAATAATCAGCAGTTTGTTTTGATTTAAATATTTATTTCCCATAATTAGTTCAACAGGGCAGATGTACTTAAGGAACATGACACTTCAGTTTCAGATAAATAAAGGCAAATATTGACAACTACACAAAAGGTAGCCGCTAAAGCCTTCAAGTTTCAAAACAGACCGCTAAATCGTCAATTCCACCTAGAAACAAAATATTAATTCTAAAAAATAAATCTTAGTTTGTTTTATAGGAGAAAGGACAAAACTTTTGTCAATATCAAATAAACTGAGAACTAAAATGAAATTCTCAGTCTCTCCTTGTTGTACAGCTTAGCTTTTCAAACAGTTTTAAAATAAAGATGGTAACAGAACATTGTTTAAATCCTAGGTGCAATCATATATATATAAACCTTCAGTCTGACAAAAGCCTGCAGGTTGCGGGACAGGAAGACAAGTCTACCCACTGCTTCAGGCTTTAAAGCGGCCTTTATTTTCTCAATGCTTCATTTTCGACCGTGTTTATTGGTAGCATGTG
>VUQR01019285.1:9856-20852 GCA_015108515.1 Hemichromis elongatus
AGAAATTGCTTTGACTCTTACGTTAAAACTTTAATATCTAATGGTCACATTTAGACATAATTTGAATTAAGAGGCCTCCCGCTGCGCTAGTCCATTGCAGGTATTATCAGTTTGGCGTCCTGCTGGCTTTCCGTTCCACAGCACACTGTTATGCAACTGAGTGAACCTTTTCCATTTTCCCTCCACATCCTACATCCACTAATAAAACACTGAAGGTATTTCCGTACAATTTCCTCAGACACTCAAAAGCCTTTGGGGTTGTGTGAAGTAGTCAGGTAGGTAAACGGCACCAAAATAAACATGCAGCACGGCACCTTGTGAATAAGGGAGTGGCCATAAATATCTTTTATTTCCATGCAGGTATTGTACACTGGATATTACCCGAGATATTTCATTTCTTATAGAAAAACATATGTTGCTTTCAGGACTTTGTGCATCCTGCAACTTAGTCCTTAATTGCATGTAAGGTCAGACGTGTTCTAGCACTAGTTTGTTTAGTCTTATCTATTTTATAGTTGGTGTCAACCTGTGAAGACCATTAGCGTCCATATTGTGGTCATGAGATGTAAGTATGATCGAATGATTTTGATATCAAATCATTTCTGCTTTTGTCTGCTTGGATGAGTGACGAAACGTTTCGCCCACTGAAAACGCAACGTCGAGACGAACAGAATCAACCTTTGGAGATTTACTTACCTGGATGATTGAGAATGCATCAAGACGTTTCTGCTTTTGGTTTGATCTGCAGAGAGTGTTCCAGATATTCACAGTGGTCAGTAATAGAACACATTGCTATCAAATAAATATGGATCTAAAGCAGGATGTTAAACTCCTACAGCCGTGTTTGATCTTAAAGCTTGCGCTGGCTGCCTGTCGCCTACAGGATCCAATTTAAACTTTTACTTTTTGTTTTTAAGTCACTTAACGCCCGGGCCCCATCTCCCCTGTCTGAGCTCCTTTCTGTTTATGCTCCATGAAAAACGATGAGGTCTAGTTTAAAATTACTGCAATCCATCCCACAGACTAGCCTTCTCTGTGGCAGGTCCCAAACTTTGGAAGAGTCTTCCTCTAAATATTAGATCTGCACACTCAATCGATTTAAATCACTTCTAAAGACACATTTTTATGCTCTGGCTTTTAACACTCTATGGCCCAAGCGTTTTGATCTTATTTTAATAGCCTTAGTTATTGTTTTTGTTTTAATTCTCTTATTGTCCTACCATTGTTTTATATTGTTTTTTAATGTCATTTTTATACGTTAAGCACTTTGTGCAGCATCGTCAGTCTGGAAATGTGCTCTGAGCTTCAGTTGGAAGTGTGATGCATCAAATAGCAATAAAGTTCAAGGTACAGAGAAAGTGAAGTTTGAGTCAGACATTTAAGAGCATACACGTGTTTATTCTCAACATGTACAGTGTTTAAAGAATTTGCCATTTTGGTACTGAGCCAGCAATAAATTAAAATCCTAAAGATGTTCATACATTTTGGATTAAAACTCTTTGTGTTATAAACCAGACACGCCAGAAACACACGTAAACATTCACTAAAATATCAGCCGTTCACTTCCACAGCCGCTCTCAGTTAGAGCCGAACGCTCCTTCATGAGACGTCCTGAAGGACAACTCAGCAGACTCAAGGTCGTGTCATTATTTAGTTATTATTGTTGTGCATCTGTTTTTGTTTCTTTGTGCAATTGTGACAAGAATCTAACAAAAGGAAGAGTTCTTTTGTTCTTTTTCTGCTGCTTGCTGCGTTATGCATACATGCTCCAGTAAATGATGTTGAAGAGCAGGTAAGCCAGTGGGAATAATACTCTGGAGTATGAGTCGATCATGTAGCTGTTGCTCATAATAAAGCTGAGGTTTCGTTTTAAAGGGTGCTTGCGACGCAGCCTGGTGCCTTCTGTGGGCGCGGAGACGGTCGAGTTTCGAGACTGGATGTTCCTCTCTGTATTTGGGGTGCTGGCGGGGAGGGAAGCAAGGTCAATTTCATTGTCGTGGAAACACCCATCAAAGGCCATGGCCTCAGCAGCATTGTAAGAGCTGGGTATCTGCAGAGGGAGGAGAGCAGATCACTGTTAGTTTCTGGGGATTGCCATATGGCTGCATACTGTCTTCTGTGGGCCAAGTAGGACAGGAGATTTGAGAAAATTTTAGAAAGAAGTTGACCTTTGCCCTCTTCAGCTTCTTCATCTCCTCCACTGTGGTGAAATAGTTGACCGCAGCGTACTCGATGACAGACAGAAAGACAAACAGGAAGCTCGCCCATAGATAGATGTCTACGGCTTTTACGTAAGACACCTGTGGCATAGAGGCCGACACACCGGTGATGATGGTGGACATGGTCAGTACGGTGGTGATGCCTGGATACAGAGAGACCAGTTATGACTGTTGTTACAGAAACATTGTGTCAACAGTTACAAACAAGTGGAAATTATCCTTTGAGGACCTTTTTATAAACCACTGTGAAGTTTGCCATAACACAGCAAAGGTGATGATGTATTTGAAATAATGCATTTACCAAGTAAACATGCTGAACATTTAGTCGAGGTAAAGGCCAGGCGCCTTGAAAGGGCATATGCTTTTTCATCATCTTCAGTTACACAAGCATATAACCATGCAAGTGTATTTATGGTCACTAATTAAAGCAGGCAAACTCATTATTACATCATTGCTGGATGTAAACTAGCTTAACTGTGATTTAGTGCTTTTGCTGATAAAGCCTTCAGAACTGGAATTTGGATCCGAGTCTGTTTGTTTCCAAAAATAGCCCAGCCTTAATGATGCGGTCTCCTTGCGTAAGCTAACGGTGTAGGAGGGGGCAAACATTGATGGTGAACCAGCAGACACCCTCGGACATGCTTATTGCTTTCTTACTGAGAGCATAGCAGAACCATGACGCATCTCTGCTGTCAGCAAATATCTACTGTTTGGCTGGAACATCATTGCACCCGACAGACAACCTACTGTAAAACAATGTGGGGTTTTTTTAAAGTATAGACGTGCAAATGGATGGATGGACGGAGGGAGGGACGGATTTTTCTTGTATTAAACAAATGGGATAAAAAATCTGTGCTCAGAGGAACTCCTGCAGCCGGTTGATATTCCTTTATCACAAGGTGTCTTTTGTAACAATGACGTGAGTTTCACTTATAACATAAGAATCTTGTAACACTACTTTCCTGGACCCTAACCAATCCAGTCATTATACCTCAAGTATTTAGAAAACAAGAGTGGAATCAATCTTACCATTTCACTCTCAAAAAGTTAATCAATAGAAAGATGAATCTGAAGTAAAAACTAGGCATGGGGATTTTATCTTATCAGTACCCAGGGAGACACGGGCAGGTACGGCTCTCCTGTCTATCCAGAAAGACACCCAGGACAGCATCACCATCAGCATGGTGGGAAAGTACGTCTGAAGCATGAAGAAGAAGATATGCCGCCTTAGAATGAAGTTTATGTAGAGCCGATTGTACCATCCTGAAACAGATAAATGGACAGAGTGGAGGTGGGGCAGGCAGGGTGGAAAGCAGTATCAGTACCTGACAGGAGAAAATAAGCTTGCACCAGACTGTGCAAGTTGTCAACATTAAAAAGAAAAGTCCAACATGAACCTACGGAAAGAACCTAGAACTCAAATGAGAGAGCAAATCTCTGTAACGCCAGAGTTGCATAACATCTACATAGGATGAATACTGTAGGTTCCCTCACATGATTATTTAACACTGACATGAAAATCCCCGTGTCCATGTCCAGCTTTCCTCTCTACACAGAAAATCCAACGTTAAAAGGAAACTGGGTTTTAAAAAGCGGACCCCGCGGTCTTGAGTGATCAATAGCTTTCTGCTTTGCAGAGAGGTATTGATTCCCATGGCATCATTTTGGAAAATGTGGTTATTTTCTTTCTCGCAGAGGACTTAAACAATCAATAGCACTCACTCATGTCTGTGTACATATAAAAGCTTTTGCCTGTACACTGTAGCAAAGCATTATGACTGGAAATGGGGATAATGTGTTCATTGGTATACTGCAGAGATGCTGGTTATTGGATTTTGCAGCCTTTGGATGGTAAGCTGTTTCCACAAGCTTGGACAAGTTAATCAACTGCTGACTGCATGTCCGTAGAAAACGACTGTAAGAGTGGTGTCAATCTGTTTATGTAAGGCGTATTTTCCAAAATGTTCAACTGTTCTATTAAGCAAAACAGTAGAGGTCTGGAGCTCTCTGGTTGTTTTCAACATGAATACATCTCAGAGTGTCCCCAGACTCCTGCCTGACATACCAGTGCTGCTGTAGAAGGCAAGCCCAAAGGAAGGCTGGAAGTCTTCAATAAAAAACTGCGAGAGCACAATCTCGTCAGTCCTTAATGAATCGTTCCCGTTCTTCCAGTAGAGCATTAGGTCGTTCTCATTGTAAGCATCTTCAAGAGAGGAGAGAAAGAGGGCGGAGGGTTTGGGGTTGGACACCTTCACATATTGCCTCTCTCAGAAGTGTCATGGATGTTTCTCTCAGAGGGGAGGAGACGGCTCGCAAAAATGGAACTACCAACTCTCCCCTGAGATTAGGATCCATGACTGAGACACACAGAGTGAGAGAGAGAGAGAGATAAAGACAGAAGAACAGGATGGAAAGACCAAAGAATTCCCAAACATTGCAGTAAGTCCTGTATCACAAGGATAGACGAGCATAATGCACAGAGGCTGACTTGAATGACCCGGGATTATTATTCATTTGTGCAGTAGGGGGATGGTGATGGTTACTGTGAGTAGGATGAAGTAAGGTAGTGCACTCTGAGCTGTCTCTGTCCCAACTGTATATCATTCAAACATATCCATGTTTTTGTGCGTAACGTAGATTGTGTTTAAAAAATTTAACAAGCTAAAAGCTTTCTCTAGCCCAAATTTTTAAAATTACATAATAGTGCATCAAACGTTGTGTAACGTGTTTACCAGCGAAACATGTCAACACAAGAACAAGTACATTTAATGTGGGAATTAACATTATTTCTCTGCTAACAACACTGGATATCCTATTTGGTATTTGCAAGCAACCACGATCTCCCAACTGCAGCTTAATACTCACAGCTCTCCAGCTCCAGAGAGCAGTTCTGTGTGTCCAGAGGGAAACTACTGAAGTCCATCGAGCAAAGAGCCGTCACAGTGATCCTGAAACACAGCTTTCAGTTACACAAATATCTGCATAAATATCACAGTAATCCCACTGAAACAGCTGATTTAGTTTTTTTAAAAGGTATAAAATAAAACTACTGGACTGAATCGATGTGTTCATTTAGTAACAGCATCTGTGTCTGACACACTTTGAGGCTGCTGTGGGCCATTTGGGAATTGTGCCATATTGTCGTCATCTGTGACTGAAATGGATATGTTGAAAGCAATCTGGGAGCTTACGGTCCACCTTCTCGTATTCACGTCGTACCCTGTCCACTAAACTGGGCTGTGGGTTGCTGTTCATGCTCATCAAACAGTCTTAGTAAAATTAAAGCCATGACTCATCGCATTAGGACATGTAAGCTTAAAACTTGGTGATTTAACAGTCCTTGCTAATTTGTATATACTGTGCAAGGGGTTTTGGTGTGAAGGCCTTTATTGGTCTGTTTTTTGGCAAACAATACCCCCTCAGGGCTGAAAACTGAAACCAGCTGGAGCAAACACCAATACAGTTTCTCTAATGGCCATTTGAGCCTGGCCCCAAAAGTGAATCGATACCACAGGCTGTGTGTAAAACACAGATGTAGCTACTGTGACGTCACCGATTGGTGGTCTCAATTTGAAACTGTGTGTTTGACATATTGTGTTTGCTGTGTTTTGAAGCCTGATGTCACAAGCTTCAGTTTGGCAGAGAAATCAATACATTATGTTCATGAAGTAACAACTTGCCAATCACAACCCCACCCTAAAGCACATCCAGGTTCATTCTCCTTTTTACTCCAGCGGTGACGATAAATCACGAAGGTAATATTTAGAGGGAGCAGTAGGCTCCTTTTCCTACAGACTTCACAATAATTACTTACAGAGTTGCCCCCTGCAGGCCACTAGTAAGAAAGCTGAATTAATGCATGTCTTCATGTGTAGGTAAGTAAGCTAACGCTTATTCCAAAAAATACTTTTTTTTGGTGAATGAAATGATGTAATGTTTAATTTTAATGTCAACCAGTGTTAACGTTAAAATTATTTATTTTAACGTAACATTTATCAGGAGTCTGTGGCTGCACATTGCTAGCTAGTGTTAGCTAATACTGTAGTATCTCAATCAATTCTATCAAATTTAATTTCAAAAGGACAAGATAAGGACAGCCAAAATCCAGTCATTAAGTTATGACGTGATGAACCCTGCTTCCGGGTCCAAACTACTCTGCATTTATTAAGGTTGTTGTGTTTTTAACAAGTTTCATTTCTTTGTATCTTTTTCTTTTTAAATCTGAACAAGCCTCTCCACAAAAAAAATTTGTGATCACTGTTGGGTTACTTCAGTTTTTATTACCACTGTTCATTTTAAAATCTTATAATGTAACTACAGTCCAGTCCATACAGCGGTATAGTAATGGCTAACCTGGTGTTGTGGATGGATTATCTCAGTTGTTCTCCTGACTGAAGTTTGGTCGGTTTATCCTGCCATGTGATTGCATTTGTCCCTAACCATCAGGAAACCTCACGTTAGCTTTTATCAAGTGGAAAAAAGTTAGCGTTTATCCTCCAGCTTCACTCTGTTTATGTTATGCTAACATAGCTGTGTCGCTAGCGATCATGTAGCACATCATTATATACCAGCTAGTCTAACTTCAGCAACCCTACAAATGTCACTGCTGTTTAGTTTTCTGTCTTTATTTATGTTGGAAGTGATAGCAGAGCTGTACACTTTATATTTTTTTCCAGAAATCTCTCAGTCAGAACATAGTATATCATGTTTAGGTGGAAACTAGCATGCTAACTGCCTGCTAAGTTCTAACTCTTCTAACTTAATGTTATGGATGTTGTGGATGTTAAACTTAATTGTTACACCTGGTAAAGCAGCAACGCTGATCATTTTATTAAAGATTAAAGAGTTTAGACAGTTTTTAACTCTCAGTGATGCCGCTGTGTTCGTTTGACTTTAGGAAGCAGAGTTGGACCCGGAAACAGCTAATGACGTCAGACTTAAAGACTGGATTAGCCACTATTTTCACTACTGGTTAATGACAGAAAATGCAATAATAGTGATCTCTCTATGAATACAATGAGACATATGTCTTTTTTTTTTTACCTAACACTGTAGAGAATATTTCCATCAGGATAAACCCTCAGCATGATGTTCTCCATGGTTGTATCATGGATAAATGAGCGCTTAGAGTGGACAAAAAACACATCTGGAACCCAGATTTTCTTCACCAGACGTGCATCGAAGGTCCGACTCTTGTTGTTGCTGGAGGGGAAGGCCAGGCGATCATCTTGCCAATAATGCCTCAGGTAGAGAGTCATTGTGAAGTCCTACAAAAAAAAATACTGCTCGTGTTAAACAGAGAAAACAAGTCAGCTTCTATTGACTAGAAAAACTACCGAAATCTAAAATTTGCATACCATGTTTACTTCAGAAATGCTGTCAATGCTCTCCACCTGAACATCGATACCAACAGGCAGGGCTGAACCTGGAAGTGGGCAGATGTTGTAATGGATCAGTTGGATAACATCTGGTTGTACATCTGTCAGAGATTACCAATGTGTAAATCCCACATCGGAGCTATATGCAGAGATAACCCTAGTTTATACAGTTATGATACACAGTGCAGTATAAACATCTGAGACTGAAGCAAACTTGTTTATGTTCACATTCTACATTTATGAATGTCAAAGGAACCCATTAGAAATGTAAACTGTGTCTATGACAAAGTAGCTCATAATGGCTCACAATCCACAGCTCATTAGTCTCGTAACAAAACAGTGTGACGTGACCTGGAGCATAATTTGGGTGAAGGTTCATTAGGTTATCATCATATATAACTTTATTTATATCCTGTGCTATTTACATCCTTTTTACTAATACATATGAAAAAGACATATTTTGTTGAACCACACAGTTCTACAGAGTAACATATGTCATATATAAATTTAATATTTCTGTAGATTTAAACAGAGCTGTTACTGACTTTGAAATGACACCTTAAGTATAGTCACTATGTTTCCATGTACATTCATTTTCTTGACATAAAGAATTTTTTTTTTTTTTTTACTGGCGCATCAAAGGACTTCTGCAGGTCTGTCCAACGCATTGTCATTTCCAGTTGGTCAATTTTTTCTTTGTGCTAAATAAATATTACAAGATAGTAGCCAAAATCTTTAACAAAACTTTAAAAGTTCTCCATTCTACTGTCACTAAATTATTTATACATTTCTAAAAACTATTTAATGTAATATTATTGTTGGTTACTGATTCTCAGAAGTCTTCTAAACTGGTTTGACCACCCTGAAATGTTTTATTTTAAGAAACCATTACCTCACACTGGAACTCTTTGTAAATGCAACACAACTACACCTTTCATTTATTTACTTATTTTAGTTCACAGTAAAAGACAGCTCGTCAAAATGTCACTTAACTTAAAATGCATGTTTCTACAGTATTTGATTTAGACAAAAGGTGTCGAGCTCGTGCACAACACCTCAAACAAGCGCTGCTGCTCAGTTAAGAAGATGTCAAAAATCTATTTAATGATTTGTATATCTTCACTACTTTCTTGGTTAAGCTGATAATACTGGAACAGAAATATGTAATACTTAGCTCTGTACTGATTCAGAGAAATTACTTTGAAATCTCAAAATCAAACTACATCGACTTGAGTGACCCCCATACAATATATTTAGTACTGGGAAAATAAGCAAATCCTTTTAAAACTAATCTGGCCTATGGGAGAGACCAGCTCACTACCTACATGCCTATAGGCTGAGGTTACATAGAAAACCTGCATGTGTGGATATTCAAGAGCATATTGGAACAGCTGTTGTTGTTGGGGTTTTTTCTGTGCCATAACTTACTGAAGGTAAGCACTTAAAAATGAAGGTTGAGGGATTAAACTGGGACGCTGACATCCAGGAAATAGGGCCAGCAGAATTAGCTCACTTAAGCTCATTAATGAGCTTCAAAACTCTCTATTAGCAACAAAAAAAATTTAAATGAGAAAAAAAAATTGTGGTCCACAGGTAGGACACCATGGATAGCAGACAGACAGCAGACTAATATAACAATCCAACCAATGTGTTTGCTAACATGCTCTGAAACAGCTAACAGAGTTAACCCAAACTACCAGCTCAGCGATAATGACAAGGTTAGGAAGAAAAAGTTGAAGTAAATAAGAAACAAAAAAATAGGTGTCTAACTTTACTGACTCCACTCTTTTAAATAAATATGCTGTTTTATGAGCATCATAGTCACAAAGTGAATTAAAGAAACAGGATAAAAAAACAGAAAACAGGAAGATAAAGTGTTTTCCAACCCTTTACTACACTGCAAAAACACAAAATCTTTGTTGTAATGTCTTATTTCTAGTCGAAAGATCTCATTAACCTTAAAACAAGACACATTTAGCTACAAAGTAGCATTTCGGTGAGATATATGAACTTGTTTTTAGACAGTGCATCTTAAAACTGGAGAATTTTCACTTGTTCCATTGGAAGATTTTTGCACTTATTTCAAGCAGAAAATATCAAGTGCAAAAATCTTCCAATGGAACAAGTGAAAATTCTCCAGTTTTAAGATGCACTGTCTAAAAACAAGTTCAATATCTCACTGAAATGCTACGTTGTAGCTACATGTGTCTTATTTTAAGGTTAATGATATTTTTGACTAGAAATAAGACAAATATACTTGGTAAGATTTTGAAGTTTTGCAGTGTATCACTGATTTGCTTGGCCAAATAAGCTGAATACCAATGAATTAATCACAATGTAACAGTGATGCAAGCTGATCACAAGTGATGGGTAATCTTACTTTTAATACTAATCTGTTACATTGCAAAAGTATTGTTATTAAAAAACAACCTGTTGCACCACACAGGGAGAAAAGTAACCAAAAAACCCCCTCTGCAAATTATGGCTTTTCCTGTTTCCTACTGTGGTCTAAGGAGGTTGAATAGAAAAGCGTCTGGACTTCTTTAAGTTTCCTTGAAGATGTTTCACCCTTTCATCCGAGACGCTTCTTCAATTCTAAGAGCGACTGATGGAGAGTCTCAGATTTTAAGCCCTGTGTCCCCAAGAGGGTCATGGACCCCCTATTGATCCCTCAGATATATCCTACTATGTTCACTATATTTAGAAGGAGCTGATTTCACCTCATGGCATAGCAGATTAGCAGCAGCAGAATACCCTCAACCACATCACCACCAATAAAGCTGGTTAGTTTCTTTGAGAGTGACAGCTTTAGTTGTGGTTTAGAAGCTGCTGCCCTGACACTCTCCTCCTCAGCAACACACCTGTATTTGCAGATGTAGACACTCATTATCACCTGACACCAAATAATACAAATACTTAATGCCCTCTTATATGACCTGACTGACACAAACTTGGATACAGTCTTGTATCATGCAGCTGAGTTCCAGTTAAAGGAACATCAATCTGTCTGATACTCAATAACACGTAACACCCAACACTGATGTCACAGCACAATAAACCCACAGTGCACGCCTGCAGATGTTTTAGGGAACAGCATTGATACAAGACTAGATTTGTGCTGTGATCACAAGCAAATGCCTTTACAAGGCTCTCCTGCATCCACTGGTTAAAATCTCCTATTACACGGACGTAAACATCTGTAAAAATCATCCACTAAAAAGACTGAGACAGCCCCTAAAAAACCTGCTTGCCTTCTAACTGGGAAAAATAAAATGTAAAAGAGGACAGCCACAGTGAACATGCAGCAGACAAAGTGATTACTGTGCAGGGTTTCTTTGAGGTAATGGCAAAAAGATGCAAAAGATAAAAAAAATCCAGATCTGTGCTTAGAAGCGCGCG
>VUQR01019286.1:0-28056 GCA_015108515.1 Hemichromis elongatus
GACCCACCTTCATATAATATGTGGATTGATAAATTAAGAGAAATTTACCAGATGGAGGAAATAACATACGCCCTGCTGATTCAGAGAGAATTGTTTACTGAACGTTGGCGACCCATGCTTTGCTGTTTCAATAATTTAGCATAGGTTTGTTTTGTTCATTTATGGTTAAGATTATCACATGTTATTTAACATTACATAAAGTTTTAGGGGGTTTTTTCGGTATTGTTTTTGTTGTTATGTGTTGGCTTGTTTATGTTTTGTTTTGCTTCCCAGTTTTGTTTTGTGTTTCCTAATTGCAGTTCTTACTTTAATCTGTATTTCTGCATTGCGGTTCCTGTAACTGTCCTACTTGTGAACATTGACAAGTACAAGTTGCAGTGTTGTAAACTATAATAAAAATTTAGTTACAAAAAAAAGACTTCTTGCAGCCAGTTCAACTGTGAATGCCACGAGAAAAAGCGTCACAGCAACCATCATTCATCATGGAAAACGTGAGATTTTATGACTGTTTTCAATATCATTTTGAATATTTACTCGACAGGCAGAAAGAGTTCACTTTGCAACATGAAAATATACAAGACATAAATGTAAAAACAAAAAAAACAAACTTAAAAACTCCCTTTTAGGCCTGTGCACGTGGGGGTGATGCTTGCATGTTAGACTGTTGCACTGTTGCTGTTAACAGGATAAACTGTCATTTAAAAAGTCAGTTAAACTGGCATGTTACCTATATTGTGTATATCAAATGATCTTGTGGCAAACATGTCACCAAAGTTTGCAGCTGGGATAAAAAAAAGTGCTACACACGACCGAGCTTAGCCAGTTACAAAGGTATTTTGTGCATCTGCGTTGTTTACATAAAGCAATAAACAGCCTTGATTATAACGGAAATGTGAAAATAGATTTTAATACAACATGGACTTTGGTGTTTGTTTATCTTATGTATTTTATTACTTAAAATATCATTTGGGGTATGCAGCAGTGAAGGTCTAACATGATAAGGCCATCAGTTGATTCCTCTTTTATTACATTGACCTTGATCATTGTCCTGGTTTTACTTCATATGATTTTATGTGAACGTGTTGGATATTTTTTTGTTCTAATAATCACTGTGGACAAGTTATTTAACCATTCAAGTGCTTTAAAAAGTTTATGGACATATGAAAGGGTTCTTTAAAATAAAATGTTTCATGAATTGCTGGCTGATCTCTGCATCACTGTCATTTGTGCGTATAGCTGCAGCTTCTTGTGCCCGTTCACCTTGAAGACCTTATATTGTATGCCAGGCCTATGGTGCAAAGAAACACGGAGCCTGCAGAAAACATCTGTGCTGCAGCAAGGACCAGGTTGGATGTGTAAAATTTCATGAACAGAATCATTTAACGCTTTTGGTGTTTGGACTTTTATATAGTTCATCAAATTTGATTTTTGTTTTGTATGAAAAAAATGAGGTCGTAATTAACTACTGACATTTCCTTATGTTCTTCTGACCTTTCTCCAGGTTATGAATTCAACCCAAGGCCCGGGCGCTGTGACAAAAGAGTCAGTCTGCCCCAGAAAAGGAAGCAAAGCCCAGCATCCAGTTCTTCCTGACCTTTGGTTCATCCTCCAGAGTACTCGGTGCCTCACTCTGCTATCTCACCTGACGACCAGCCAGTGGCATCAAAAATGCCCCCCAGACCCCAGCCATGCCGGGCCGACCACCAGCTAACAAGCTCCGGTGACAGCCCTTAAAAATCCACAACCTCCCAGTGGAAGATTATCAGTGCCATGAGGTGGTAGATAGCATGCTGAGGTACGTTTGTCTCCAAATGTGATGTCACTTTTTAAAATCGCCGGCTCTAAAATTATTTCAGTATGGTTTTTTACCACATGAATCATTATGGTTTAATTTCATCTTGCAGGTACAAGAACGGTTGCCCTCATCCCTACAGTTTAGAGCTGGGGAGACGCAAAAAAAAAGCTGTGGGAGAGACTAAATAGGCATCAGCTAACGAGGAATAAATTGACATGGTGTGGAAAAGAAGTCAAACCCCTTCACTATGATAATGACATTTGGTAAATGGACTGGTTCTTATATAGCGCTTCTCTACTCTGAGCACTTTATACTACTAATACCTAAGCTGTTGAGTGCTCCCTATCTAAAATTCATACACATTCACACTCCAATGGATTCATCATTGATCAACTTATCCAAGGATATTTGGCATGCAGACTGGGAGTGAACCACCAAACTTCCAGTTAGTAGCTGACCTGCTCTACCACCTGAGCTACAGCCACCCCACGTTTCCAGTTAGCCACATCCTGAACATCCACCGAGCAAAATGTAGAGCAGCGGGATCACTGCTACAAAACACAATCAAAAACTTTGAAACACACAAATCGACTGTAGATAACAGCACTGTAAATATGTGACATATGTTTTTGTAAATAGTTCAAATTTGAATCTAATGATTAAAATGTAATTTCTGCACAGGTTTGTGTGTCTGTTATAGGTATATAGACTGTGTGTTTGGACAACTGTTTAGGGTCACTTTCTGACCTTGAAAAGTTGCACTGCACAGTACTACAAAAATGCAGACATCAAGATTCAAGACATCTGCACTAACATTCAGTAATTGTCTCTTCAAACTATTCCATGACTGCCCGGCTGATTTTAAAAACACATCAACCATAATCAGAACACAGCCACAGATTTTTGGATCGCAAGATCAAAACTGTTAACCTTCAGAGGACTTTTGTTTTGAAAAATCACTGCTTCTATTATTACTTAGGTGAGTCAAAATGGCTCATTTGAAGTCCTTCTGGACCATGATACATATTCAGCCACTGTGAACAAAACATAACATCCAACTTTAATTCACTGGTACGTTTGTCTTTTTAAAGTTATAACACATTATTTAACTTCTTTGAATAAATTGCAGAGTGCTACAGATTTATGTTATTCTGTTTGCAGACTGTAAATATTAAATAAAAATTCATGTTCTCTAACAAATGTCGCCCACTGTTGTGCTTGTGCAAAGTGATCATTTGCCAAAATGATTTTTGGTATTTGCCAAGAAATAATTGATGGTAACAGCTGTCAATGACTTGCTGTCATATAATCTGTCAAATATTTCTCTCGTGAATGAGATCATTTCATTTAGAGCCAAAAAAGAACCTTCCTTTCATTGGATGTGACTTATATACATCCTACATTTATTCAGGTAAAAGGGGTCATTACAAATGTATTTTTCAAATGAGATTTGGCTTGAAGGGCTGTAGAAGTTGCAACAAATATAAAAATCACCGTTCTTTAAAGAACTGTGATGTTCTTCAAGTGGCCAAAAAAGAATGGATGGATGGATGGATATAATGGAGGAACAATAAATCAGAGTCATAAAGCTGTTTTCAAAACATATAACATATAACCCCTTTGTAAATCCTGTTTACTGCAACCTTTACCAATATAGGCAAATATATCAGACTTTAAAAAACACACATACGATCGCTTTTTGGCACAGCAGCGCAGTGAGGTTGTAATTACTACTTGTAACCATCGGGGGGCAGTATAGCTAGAGTGCTGTCTTGGAACTTGTAACAAGAATCACCTTTCATCATCATTAGAGCTACATTGCATTACACAATGTGAATATAATAAAGTCCAAGTATATGTAAAAATGCTATGAAACGACATTTTAAATAATACTGTTTGTCTTGTTACTTTTATTTTTCTTTCCCTGCTCGCTTGTTTTGATGACGTCAAAATCGCCTTTCCGCTTAAACATGGCGAATGGTTAGCAAAGCCACGGTGTGATATTCAATCCTGGGGGGTTTGGATTTCTCTTGCAAGACGTGCGCGATACACTTTTCATTGCTTTTGACACACGGAAGTGTGCGTGTGTATAGGGCGTTGTGCCCTGTGAGTTTTTACTGAATAAAAGGTACAGTGGATTTTTCCTTCTTGTGGTACTTTTGTTGCTAACGCGGGCCTAGCTATGAGTGCAAGCTAATGTTAGCCGCTAGGCAAATGCTTTTGACCTGCATGATTTACCATAGGCATGTATGTGTGTTACAAAGGTTTAATTAGCTTTGTGGTGTTTTTCAAGTCATTGAACAGTTTTATTGTGCAAAAGCGTAACACATAGATGTTTGGGGAGCTTAGAGAGTTTGAGCCGTGCGTTGATTGTCAACTTTCTTATCCTCTTTGCTAATGATAGCTAACAGTAAATACATTTTAAGGCGTGTATTGCAGACAGTTTTTGGTAAATTGCTTTGATGTCGATGGTAGAATTAAAAAATGGAGGCTGTAATCTGTCAGAAATTAATTCACACATTGTTTGAAGTCTTAGTGATTCATACATGTAAGCTGAAAGTGTTATTTTAGGTTGTGATACATTTCGTATTATTTGTACGCACCATAAAATAACAACGTAAGATTGCCTTTACATGTATCTTCTCTTCTGTCCTTGCTGTATTACATCCAGTGTGAAGGAGACCAACCGTCACAATGGGGCGACGTTCAACCTCCTCCACCAAGAGTGGGAAGTTTATGAATCCCACCGACCAGGCCAGTAAGTGCTGATAACAAACAGGCACTAATGCAATCAGGAATTGATCTGCTGGGTATTGCTCCGTTGCTGATTAGATATAAAAGCTATAAAAATGGTAATTGTTCTTTCTTACTTCTACAGGAAAGGAGGCCAGAAAAAGAGAGTTAAAAAAGGTTAGAACCACTCACTTTACAAAAGAACATAATGTTAAATATACAATACAGGCTATTAATACTATGATGGTAACATCATTTTCATTTGGAAATATTAGAACAAGAAGCAGCGGATGATGGTGAGAGCAGCGGTCCTGAAGATGAAGGATCCCAGACAGATCATCAGAGACATGGAGAAGCTGGATGAGATGGGTGAGATGATAGGGCTGAGTTTATGCAGTTTACATGCTAGAAATATATTTAGTTGTAACTATTTAGTTGTATGTTTGCTGTTAGTAGAGAACCTGAGCTTGTGGAATATGTGTATTAGGACATTTATATGATATATAATTAGTGTGTGTGTTTTTCAGGCCTTTAGGTACATTAAGCAGAAAATCAGTCAAAATCTGAATTCCACAATTAATTTTTTTATTTTATGAAGGAAAAAATAATTACTTTGTTTCTGAACAGAGTTCAATCCAGTTCAGCAGCCCTTGCTGAATGAGAAGGTGTTGCGGGACAAGAGGAAGAAGTTGCGTGAGACATTTGAGCGCATTGTTCGTCTGTACGAAAGGGAGAATCCCGAAACCTACAAAGAGCTACGCAAACTGGAACTGGACTATGAGACCAAAAGAGGGCAGCTGTCTCTTTATTTTGACTCCGTCAAGGTGTGTTGGGTCTATATGACAGTTTTTTGTTTTGTTTTTTTGGGGGCGGTGGGTCTTAGTTTATGAGAATGCATAAACTGGAGGAGAGGTATATTGTATGCATATTTTCCTACCGGCTTGTGTAAACCTGGTGGGCTGGAGAAAAAAGCCTGGGAAAAAAATCTTAAAAGTCAGGATTATTATTATTTTTAGGGAGAAGCCAAAAACTCACTACTCGTCTTTTATTTTTCCTGAGCTTGAGTGCTTTAGATGTATGTTCCATTATCTTATTTATTCTTTGTTGAGCTCTCTATTCACTCTGTTATGTGACATTTCCTCTTTTTCAGAATGCAGAGTTAGTGGAGGTTGACAGTATCCCTCTACCAGACATGCCTCATGCTCCATCCAGTATTCACATCCAGGACATCCCACTACCAGGGGCTCAGCCTCCCTCCATATTGAAGAAGAGCTCCACTTTTGGGTAGGACTCGTTCTATGCGTAGTAAAAGTTTCAGCAGTTTAACTCCGTATGTGACATTTCAAAGTTTTAATGTGCAGTTGAGTTAATTCTGTTTTTATGCGTGTCTTAGTAAAGGACCTTCAGCATCCTCTGGACCAGCGTTGGCAACAGTGCCAGGTGTCCCACGCTTACCTCCAGGGAAGAAGCCCCCTGGGCCTCCGCCTGGCCCCCCACCTCCACAGGTCCTGGCACTGTATGGACCTGCTCGACGCGGTTACGGCACAGATGCAGGTGAGATACAGCCAGTTTCCATCTGATAATCAATGAATTTTTTTTTTTTTCCACCTGTAATTCAACATTTCTTCTTGTTACACTATTTCTTCTTATAACAGAGCCTTCAATTCCTGGATTTGAAAAAGACTCAGCGATGGATATGGGGAGAGATCGGGACAGCGGGAGTGAGAGCGACAGAGATCAGGATGACATTGATGACGACAGCGACTCTGAAGACATCAGTGAAGAAGAGAGAGATGAAGGGGGAGATGGCGACCAGAGACTGCGCTTGGACAGGCAGGATGATGAGATGGAAAGAGAAGAGGATAGAGACAGAAGTGAAAGACATGGTGGTGAGTGTTTCACACTACTTCAGCACATTTAAGCCTCAGATCACATCTTCATGTTGCCTTTATTTATGTCTTATAACTGTTTGTATGCTGTTGTATTCTTAAATTTGTTATTGTTTGAATGCTTCAGGTCGTAGCGTACGTTTCGCAGATATGCCTGCAGAGGCGTCCCGTGAAGGAAAAAGGAAGAAGAAGAGGGTTGTGAAGAAGACCAAAGCCATTACCCCTCTGCAAGCCATGATGTTAAGGATGGCAGGTACTGTCAATGCTAAGGACTTACTAAGCTAGTGCTCATCTGATTTTGTTTTCTTTGTATGAAAATATGCTATGGTGTTTTTGTTTTTTGTCTTCAGGTCAGTCAGTTCCTGAAGATGAGGAAGAAGAGGAGGTAGAGGAAGAATACACAGATGAATCAGACAGCTCTGACATTGAGGACAGAGGCCCGCCAGGGGACAACCAGTCCCATCTCATGGCTAATCAGCGTCTCCCGCCTCCAGCTGGCGCCACGGTACAGCAAGGGCCACCACACATGCAAGGGCCACCAATGACAGGACCTCCCCCACTTGGTCCACCTCCGGCACCACCAATGAGGCCTCCTGGTCCACCATCTGGTCCACCACCTGGCCCTCCACCAGGTTTGCTATTGTCATTAGCTGAAAGAATAAACGCCTCAACTTTGAAGTGATACCAGAATAATTCCTGTGCCTGTTCTATGAGCGTATTGTACTTCTGTGAATGCTCTGTATCGTTTTTTCAAAGATATGTTCTTTTATGTTCAGGTGCTCCTCCGTTCTTGAGGCCTCCTGGCATGCCTGCAGGAATGAGGGCTCCAATGCCTCGGCTTCTGCCTCCTGGGCCTCCACCAGGTCGACCACCTGGTCCTCCACCAGGTCCCCCTCCTGGCCTTCCACCAGGCCCTCCACCACGTGGTCCACCTCCCAGATTACCACCCCCAGCACCACCAGGTAGGCGCATGTGTGTGAAGGCAATCTAAAGACATAGAATAGTGTGAACTGCTGTTGAATGCAATTTTTATTTGCTTTTTTCTCCTTGTAGGTATCCCGCCTCCTCCCCCAAGAGCCGGAGGGCCCCCGCGTCCTCTTGCGCCACCTCTCTCTCTCTTCCCTCCACCTCTCAATTCAAATGTGCTGAGTGCTCCTCCAAACATTGTTCAGCGGCAAAAAGGCTCAGGATCCAGCCAGGATGGGTTACAGGCCAACCTGCAACCCCCTACCATGCCCATGCGACCAGGTGTCATGCAGATGCCCCCTCCGCCTGGGACGGCTGCTGCCTCCGCAGGCACCAATCCTGGCAGCAATCCCCCCAGCCACCACCACCCACCCACCATCGAAAAACGAGCAAACATCACCTCTGTCGCAGCTGCAGGAGGCAACCTGGCAGCAGGTGCCGGTGCTGGCGGGGCCACCATCTCTGCCAAACCTCAAATTATCAATCCCAAGGCGGAGGTCACCCGCTTTGTGCCCACAGCGCTAAGGGTGCGTAGGGACAAGGTTGGAGCAATGCCAGGAGCAGCACCAGGGCCCTTGGAGAAAGCAGGGGGCTCTGTTGGAGGAAGGAGGGGAGATGAAGGTGTGGGAGGAGGCCAGTGGCAGAAACAGCACACCGCAGCAGCTCCTATGGGCATGGCCAATCCATCACAGATGGGTGCTGTGTCTCAGCCTAGCATGAAGACTAAAGACCAGGTGTATGAAGCCTTTATGAGGGAGATGGAGGGACTTCTCTAAGACTTGGGAGCATACTGATGATCAGTGTGGCAAGCTGAACAACAGCAGTGTGTTTGTTTTATGTTTTCTGTGCAGAGTAATAGAGATAGCTGTCTTCAGAGCTTTCAGCTAGAATCAGTTTCTTTCACCTACCAGTGAAATGCCACTACACCCTCAGCTTTGTTCTCTGCAGGCTCATATTCATTTGATCGGGGTTAGATTTTTGTTGCATCAACAAGAATGTGCATTTCAAAAAGAATATGAAATCTTTTTGTTCTTTTACTAGGAAACTTGCATAGTCAATTCAAGAGAAGAACACTATGCTCTGCACAGAAGTGCTTTTTTACATCCAGCATATTCTGTTTTTTTTTTTTTTAACTCTGTAATTGTTTTTTCTCCAACCACCTGTTTGCAACTTGACCCTAGAAGCAGTCTTGTATTACTTATTTTGTTTGTTTTTTTATTAGAGATTTCCCTACATCAAAATAAAGTTATAGAATGTTTTTCAACCACTGAAAAAAAAGTACATGTGTAAAACCGTTTGATTTTCAGCCAAATAAAACCTCCAAAAACCTAATCTCGTTTCAGTGTGACTCAATGCGCGAGAGAAATTTACATTTCATATTTTTAGCCAATCACTGGCGTTTTTGGTAGTGGAGCTGTTGCGATACCCACATGTGGGCGCAATGATATCGCATAAACACAAACTTCCATCATCCACTGCGGCTTAAGCCCGATCTCGTTTCCGCATCTGCGCAGTACGGAACTGACGACACGTTGGGGCGAAAAGCATGGCGGACGAGGAGAGCGTGAAGCCAAACACAGAAGAAACACTCGAGGGTTCGAGCAGCGATGATGGAAGCGATCACGATGATGGCGGTGAAAACGAAGAGACGGTGAAGAGCTTCAAGGATTTGGTAGGTTTGCTTTAGTGAGCGAAGCAGAAGAAACCTTTCAGGCACATTAACACGCAGGACCACTGCTGTTCGAGTTAGCTACAACTCCGCTGTGTTATGTAAACCTCAATTTATCACATTAAATGTGAATGGGATATGTATGTGAGAGGGTGTAAGGCGCTAATACAGCATTATGACCGTGTTACAAAGATTTCTACCTTTTGTCCACCTCCGACAGGGTGTTACTGAGGTTCTCTGTGAGGCTTGTGATCAGCTGGGATGGAAGAGCCCCACAAAGATCCAAATAGAAGCTATACCGGTGGCTCTGCAAGGTGAGAAATCTCTCTCTGTCAGTTTTACTAAAGTAAAAGTACAAGTATCGGGAGATTATGTGATCACACGGAACCAAATCATACCCACATTTTTTGGTAATGGGGGGAAATAAATCCCTTCTGGAATAACATTGGTTCAGCTCTGTGGGAAATATTCAGTTATGTACGTCCACGATAGACCAATATCTCTTTAAGTTTCCTAAGGATTTAAACACTGAGCTATAGACAATGGTTGTTGTTGTTGATGAGATCCTTGTGATGGAAGTGAAGAAAGGACATGAGTAAATAGAGGCAGGTTTACTGAGACACTAGCAGCTCAGGAATGTTTTTTTTTATATGTTTGTGTATGGCTACTTTTCAGCTTTGTTTTGGCATTAGCTTAGCCACCATTTGTGTATTGTTTCACTGGACCCTCACAAAAACCAGTTGAAGTAACAATGGCAACAAGTATCCTGTTAATCAGAGATGATAGGTTAAATTCATGGATCAAAGATTTGGAAACTGAAATCTCAGCAGAGGATTGGAAATTAGCTTGTGTTCAAATTCATATTCTGTCAACAACATGTGTCTTGTCTTCCTGTGACCTGAAGGGAGGGACGTTATTGGCCTGGCAGAGACTGGTTCAGGAAAGACCGGTGCCTTCGCTCTGCCTATCCTTCAGACGCTGCTTGCCTCCCCCCAGAGGCTTCATACGCTTGTTCTCACACCCACCAGAGAGTTGGCGTTTCAGATCTCTGAGCAGTTTGAGGCCCTGGGCTCAAGCATCGGCGTTAAGTGCGGTACGTGTCCTTGAAAGGTGGAATTGAGGCGGCTTGCAGTGATGCGGGAGGCTCCGTGCTCTAAATGCGTCTCTTTTTTGTTGCAGCCGTTATAGTCGGTGGAATCGACATGATGTCCCAGTCCCTGGTGTTAGCGAAAAAGCCTCACATCGTTATTGGTGAGACTTTACCTTAAAGGGCGTTGCATGTTTCTACACAGATGTTGTGAACGGTTGCAGTCACTTCACGCTTCTGCTTGTTGTAATGTTTTTATCCTTTATAAACTGATTTGGATGATACACTTTTTTACAGTTATTTTTTTCATTTAGTACGTATAATGTCCAGTATCGATCCCTTGTGATTAAGAGAGCAGCCAAAAAGTATCTTTAATATAATAAAGATTTTTAAAAAGCTGTTTTATGTTTTCCCAGCCACGCCCGGTCGCTTGATTGATCACCTGGAGAACACGAAGGGCTTCTCTCTACGAGCGCTGAAGTTCTTGGTCATGGATGAAGCAGACAGAATCCTCAACATGGACTTCGAAACTGAGGTCAGTAGCTTCCTATTGGTGGGCGACTCACTGTAGCACCTCAGCCACATCCTCCTCTGTTGTTGTGTGCTGTTTAATGGCAGGCTCAAAGGTTATTAATGTTATGTATAATTTTTAAAAATTTATTTCAACCAGGTGGATAAGATCTTGAAGGTGATCCCCAGAGAAAGACGCACTTTCTTGTTCTCGGCTACCATGACCAAAAAGGTATCTTTGTGTTCAGCTCTAGCTGATGTAGCGTGTTAGTAGCATTTCTTTTAGCCATCATGGGGGACAGTAATATGCACCTGCTAGAGTAGCCTTTGGCTGACCTTCTGTCATATGTTTACAGGTCCAGAAACTAGAGAGAGCAGCTTTGAAAGATCCGGTGAAGTGTGCGGTGTCTACCAAATACTCCACAGTAGACAAACTGCAGCAGTACTACATCTTTATACCATCTAAGTACAAGGTAGGGTGTCCACGTGTACACGTGTTGACCATGTGCTGGCAGTTCTGTCTGTGACCTGCTGAAGAATGTTTTATATTCAGTAAGTTTAGCTGTTGGTTTTGCCAACAGGACTGCTACCTGGTTTCCATCCTGAACGAGCTTGCCGGGAACTCCTTTATTATTTTCTGCAGCACATGTAACACAGCCCAGCGGGTGGCGCTGTTGTTGAGGAACCTCGGCATCACTGCTATCCCTCTACATGGACAGATGAGTCAGGTAAAGCTTCCATCCATGTTTAAAATCTGAGTTTTTTTTAAGACTCGGTGGAACTGTAAGGATTTCTCAGCGGTGCTGTTATCCTGAGACATTAGCATTCATTATAGTGTCTGCTGCTCCGTCAGCATTGCCCACGCATACTTTAAAACCCTCTGTGTTTGGTTTATGATCATACTTGCAACACATGCTAAAGTCATGCTTAATTAACTTTACGTGCAAGTTAGTGTACTTTGTGTACCATGTGGAAACATCTGGAAGTCATTGTCATGGTCTACAGTTTACCATAAGCAGTCTACAATCCAATCTACATTCAAATCAGGCTGCAGTTCACTTAAATGTTAGAACGGAGCTCTTTGCTCTAAGATGCTGTTTTTGTAGACCAAGAAAACCTTCTTTCACTCATGAATGAGAGTGAATGTCGACCAGCTTTGGTCCCATTTGGCTGAATGTCTGCCCTGTTTCTGGTTTTGTGGCATTACAGCAAATGTGACCTTGTGTATGATATGAGTTGTGTGTAAATATGCACACAGACATTTATCGAATGGAGCTTTTAAGGAAGTGAAAGCTCCCTTTTTCTTTCTGGTGGATACTGTGTTTATTTTCTGGGTCTTCCTTCCTTTGCCGTGCAGAATAAACGTCTCGGAGCTCTGAACAAGTTCAAGTCCAAGTCTCGGTCGGTGCTGCTGGCGACCGACGTGGCGTCGAGAGGACTGGATATTCCTCATGTCGACTGCGTCATCAACTATGACATTCCCACTCACTCTAAGGTACCGAGGAGCTGATAATCACGTTGCTGGTGTGTTTGATGATTTATTTCACTTCATCCATGAACTGATCTGTGGGTCTCTTTGATCTTACAGGACTATATTCACAGAGTTGGGCGAACAGCCAGAGCAGGACGATCCGGGAAATCCATTACTTTCGTCACTCAGTAAGAAGGGCCTTTTTATTGTCACCAGTCACTCCAAATACAATAACATCTCTGTTTTGTTTCTACTTTTAGCCATTTTTATACCATTTTGACATGATATCATTTTCTGAATGGTTGAGTAATCTGTGCAATACTGTGGTTTGGAGAGCAAGGTCACTGCAGCAAGCGAACATGTGTCTGGTGTCCATAAAACCACAGGTATGATGTGGAGCTTTTCCAGCGAATCGAAAGCTTGATTGGGAAGAAACTTCCAGCCTTTCCAACCCAAGAGGAGGAAGTGATGATGCTGGTGGAGAGGGTGAGCGAGGCCCAGAGATTTGCCAAAATAGTGAGTCGTACTTTCTTTATATTGTGTCGTTTCTCTGTATTTGTTAGATATGGCCTAAAATTTGTAAAAATAAAATACATGCACTCTGTGTGGCCTTCTGCTGCCGTAGGCCGTCTGCTTCAAGTTTCGATGCGTTGTGCATTCAGAGATGCTCTTTTGCATACACTGGTTGTAACCAGTGGTTATTTGAGCTACCTTTACCTGCTAGCTTGAAGTAGTCTACCTTCTCTAACCACTGACATCAACTAGGCGTTTTTGCCCAGTGAACTGCCTTCACTGGATATTTGCATTAACGGGCAGGTAGACAGGTATAGGTAGTAAAAGTTGTTGGTGAGTGTAACGATTTAAATGTAACAACTTAAAGTCTCTCTCCAGGTAATGATTGATTGAACCCCTGAAGTCTTCAAAATTGCTTATTTATAAATGTTTGATTTTTTTTCATGAAAATTGTTCTGTCTTGACCTAAAATGCCTGTATATAATATATAGTTTGTGTGTAAATTGGTCCCTGCCTCCCTCTCTCAGTCTATTACTGTACATAAACATTAAGAAAACGTTTGTGTTCTCAGGAAATGAAGGAGCAAGGCGACAAAAGGAAAAGGCCAAAAAGAGGAGACGGAGATGACGATGACACGGAACAGGCGACCGGCGTGAGGAAGAAGGTTAAAGGAGGAGGAGGAGGAGGAAGAGGGGGAGGGAAGAGCCGTGGTGGAGGAGCCTGGAGGGGCGGACGCTGAAAAGCCCCAACATTAACAGACTGTACAGAACTATGGCATACTAAGCCTTTACTGTCTTTTGAAATCTTAATTGTTATGACACCATGTTTTCCACTGCTTTGTTAGCAAAGTGAATGACTATTTAATTACACAAAACACATGTGTTTCTCGCCCCTGGTGACATGTTTCCATTTGTAATAAAACTCAAGAAGTTGCAGGAATGTGTGAGCCTGTGCTGCTGTTGTTGCTTTCAGACACAAGAGGGAGCTGTTTCAGTCAAAGGACACAATATGTTTTATTAAGAAGAACTTTACCCTTCTTTTTTTCCATTTTTCTTGTTTAGAAACATGTGAGGTATTAGACAGCAATAACAATGCGTGGCAGAGTGAGGAGTTTTTATAATGCAAACAAGCAATAGTTGCAATAGTTATTATGTTTTTGGGTTTTTTATGCGTGTCTGTGGTTTGCAGCAAATTGGGGGGTTGGTTTTTTCCAGCCAATGGTGGAGAAGGGCAGAGAAAGACCGCAAAGTGGGAGCCCAATCGCTTCTAGGCTGCATGCAGTGGGTGTGCAGTGCCTAGATATTTGTGGGATAGATCTTAAGAGGCATCCACCGCAGCAGAATGCCCGACAGTGTATTCATTATTGCTGTCTTCATTAATAACACTGAGGGGATTCTGACAGGCGTGAAGGCACGCACATTAAAATTTATTAGCGACTGAATCATCACAAGAGCGCGACAGTGTGGCGTATTGATCTGCGCGTTCACTTTCTAGTGCGCACAGTCCACCGTAGGCGGGAGCAGCGGTGGTCAAGCCTGCTCTCTTTAGGAGGGGCCCCAGTGTGGAGGCAGCACTGTGCACTGTGGTGCATACCGAAGCCCAGATACATGCCTGCATTTCACTTGTGGCTAGCAGCTGTATAGTTGCGTTCAGGGTCGAATATAGGGGAAGCCTTGTGAACAGGATCTGACTGCAGTAGGTAAGTTGCCAGCCGCGAGGGCGAAGAACGATGGAGCGCGTGGTGATTATTACGCCGTCAGTGAGTGAGCAGCCTCCGGGAAAGAGGATGGAGGTCACTCTGGAAACTTACTTTGGCTGTAGTCTTTATTTGAGTAGCGGGGTTCAAAATCCACCTCTCGGCGTCATAAGCGCTCTGGCTGACACCGAGGACTTTCTCTCTTCTTCTTTTTTTCCCACCATAGAAACGTGTTAATTGGTAACACCTGAACTCTTAATACGTAACAGAGAAAGTGCAGACTGAGTGTGGTAAGCTAGCTTTATGACTCTTTTCCTTTGGCTCGTGAAAATAATTTTTCCCGACAGTAACCTTATTTTTGTTTATCCTAATGGTTGTTCTCCAGACAATAACTTTTAGCTGCTGTTACTCTGTCTTTTAAATTCAGCGTGTCGTGACTTATGCCCGTTACCCACTTATGTTGCTAGCTCCGTCAGTTGCGCAGGTTTATTACGCAGTTAAAAGCCTAATATTTGGAAACGCGACCTAAGCTGCAGGTTTCGGGCGTTTATAGTTTTCCGAGCTACTTGGATAGGTGTTAGAAATAATAAACAATAAGTCGCTCTCTGGAGAACGAGAGCGACTTATTGTATGTGCCAGTCACAGTACGTCGTCCATCTGTCCCGTTTGATTTGCTGGCAGAGCGGTGTAGTCTGCGCAGTACGCGCATTATTGTTGTGCAGTGCCAGGCTGCCAAACCTACACTCTGCCTGACTCACAACTTTTATTTCATTGTCTGACTGATGGGTTCCCTTCTTCACTGTATTACTTTGTTATGCCAGCTATGAATCAAGAGACATACTTCATTCATGGCTGTCTGTCAGAGGTATAGTGACATATTCCTCTAAGTATTAGTGTCACTGGACATTTCTGCCATTATTGAATCTATACTGATCACTACAAGTGGGAATTTCCAGACATTGACAGATAAGATATTATCACAATGCTTTATTTATAATGCGATATTATTTTAACAGAACTTCTTTGCCATCTGCTGAGAATTGCAGTAGTATATGTCACATTCTTTCAATTGCAAATGATGTCCTTAGATTTGAATTTGTTAGTTATGTCACCTCAGGTATTTATTTATTTATTTTGCTGCAAAATTAGATTGTCAAACATGCCAACACTCTCACTAAAACCTGCCATAAGACAGAGTCAGTCTGCTATTGAATGGGGTCAAGTTGGCAATTATATGAAATCTGTCTCTGACCAGTTGTAATTGTAATATAATCTTCAAAAAACACCGTGTCTGTCTACATAGACAGAAATTGACATTTAACAGAAATTTATGTTTAACTGTTTCGCTAAGCACGATGTTCCCGTTTTGTCGGAATATAACTAGAACATAACCAGCTGGCAGCCAGTTGTGTTAGCTGACAACGACTCACCCAGACTGATGGCAACATGTTGGCAATCTGAATTTATAAATTAGATAGTTATCTGCAAAAATTTAATAATCTCCCTGAGAGTGACTGAGATCAGTCCACATCAGACTGCAAATGTTTGGAGAGAGGTTACATCCTACTATGAGGCGACCTGTCCGATCACCTTGCGATCAAAAGTGTGGGTCGGTATGCAACACCCTCAAGGTCCGGGTAACCATTTAGTCACCACAAGTTGCACAATGTGAAAAAATTCAATACAATCACCAGGCAGCCACCACTGTAGTTGTAAGGAGGTCGCTGTCCTATTTTTAATTGTGTGACTGAGCCATTAGCTTGCTCTGAATTAGGGTGTTGATCACACAGGGTGAGATGTAAAATTTGATTAAATTTTATATGTTTTTTCTACTTATGCCTGCACCCCCTTTTCTTGTAGGTGGCCATATTGTGGTGATCATTCACAGTTAAGATGTCTCATCGGAGTGGGCAAGAGGATCCAGAGCGCTACCTATTTGTGGACCGGGCTGTGGTTTACAACCCGGCCACACAGGCTGACTGGACGGCCAAGAAACTAGTGTGGGTCCCCTCCGAGCGCCATGGATTTGAGGCGGCGGGTATCCGAGAAGAGCGTGGCGAGGAGGTGCTAGTTGAGTTGGCAGAGAATGGAAAAAAGGTGGTGATCAACAAGGATGACATCCAGAAGATGAACCCACCCAAGTTTAGCAAGGTGGAAGACATGGCTGAACTCACCTGCCTGAATGAGGCGTCTGTGCTGCACAACCTGAAGGACCGCTACTACTCTGGACTCATATATGTGAGTGACTTAGACCTGGAGCCTTTTTCTGACAGTTTACTGTAAACTCAGCACACTGGTGGATGGTTGAAAATCTCCGGTGTCTGTAAATCTAAATGTTTAATAGTAGTGAATTTTTACACAGAGTCGATATCACTGCATTGCTTATGTCCCCATAATCCAGTTACACCACAGATGAAGCAGCTCTGTGATGTGATCTCGACCCATTTAGTGACATGTTTACCAGGAATAGAATGTGGGTTAGTTTTTACCTGAGAGACTGTGATTCAGGCACTGTAAATGAGCCTTTCATCCAACGAGACATGATAAAGCATCATCGCTGACTCTCTACTGAAGTTGGTAATTATCTGCATGTAAATGCAGCAACGCATTGCAATCGTGAAATGCTTTAAAGTAATTTCATAATTTGCCGCTACCAAAATGGAAGAAAGCATTTCAGCAATTTCCCATATGGCTTGAATTTCCATGTCATTCCACCAGCTCCCTCTTCAGTTTCTTCCTAATACCATGGTGTCATGGTTTCTGTTTTTTTTCTTGGTTCCGAATTGGCTTGTTAATTGTCCCCTTGCCTAAAAGAAATTGAAAACATGTGTCTGACTGTGTTGGTTTTCTAAAAGGAAGAGAATTTTCTCCTGTTTAGCTCACTGTTAGTAAAAGAAGCCCCCTGTGCTTGAACCTTTTTTCCAGTGTGTTTGACTTACCTCCCCCAGCGCTCTGATACGTCTACTGCAGACATAATATAATGCCTCCCCCAAGGCTGTGCTTTGAATTGAGATAATTGGGAAGACCTCTGTATCTGAATTGTAATATGATTCTGCAAGTTTTTTACAAGTTGAGTTCTGTACTAACTCTTTTTCTCAACCTAAAAATATTTTCATAGGTTTGCATTTAAGACACACTTGCTGTTGTCTGTAAAGGGACTCTTTGGTCTACCTGTTCTTAGAAGACATGAAAAAAAAAAAAAAAATTCCCCACTCGCCCCTGCGGGCGGTCAATCCTTCAAGCTCGGGTCCTCTACCAGAGGCCTGGGAGCTTGAGGGTCCTGTGCAGTATCTTAGCTGTTCCTAGGACTGCGCTCTTCTGGACAGAGATCTCCGATGTTGTTCCAGGGATCTGTTGGAGCCACTCGCCTAGCTTAGGAGTCACTGGGACCACCATTACCTTTACCCTCCACACACACACATATATATATATATCTATATATATATAGATATAGATATATATATAAATAAAACTTATAACTTTTTGCACCATGTCTTTATGTGTGCTTAGAAACTTTATTACTTAGAGAGCATGTCTCAAACTGATGTCCCTTGTGGTGTTCTATTATTTCATTTTCCATTGTTTAAGCTTTGAAAATTCATGTTAAAGGGAGTAGACTGAGCTCCTGCTGAGCTAGGTGATTCAATAGATCAGTTACGTTATGCACATACTCTATGTTACTGTTACTCTGAAGAAAACAAATCTTATACATTGTTGCCTAAACATGCAGAAAAAGTCAACTGTAGGCACACAGTAATTTTCCAGTGTGTATCTTTATTGTTAATTACAATCACACATCTGTAACTGGTCAGTAAAATCCCGGTTTTTGTGTGATTTCTCTATCATATACAACCTCTTTTGTATGGCCCATTGTACATCTGACGGCTTGTTTCGTGTAAAGTCAATCCGCCTGTCAAGCTGGCTCACTAAATTTGGCACCTTTCTATCTGTACGGTGGTGAGTCACAGGCTAGCCACCATGCTACACACTAGCAGGGCTACAAGCGGGCCTTTGTGTTGTTAGATAAGCCTCAGCTGTCAGAAAGCCTCAGCATTCTTCCACGGCAAAAAGACCATGCGTCTGTCTGTCTCCTGCCGCCTACTTCAGCTCTGCTGCTGCTCAGTGTCTGTCCTATCTTCATCAACTCAGTTCCTTTTCCCACACTCACTCTGCCTCTCTGCTCTGACGTACCTTTCCTGGAGAATAAGGACATAGACTTTCTTTCTTTGTTTTATGGCATGCAGTGGTATCAGCTGATATCACTCTGTTGACCGATATTGGGTTAAAAGGCTTATCCTTTTATATCTCTGTTTTGCACTAAAAATTTATATGAAAATTTTAATTTTAAACATCAGTTTTGGCCTACAATCTATTTCTTTCTTATTGATTTCAAATATTTGTGTGGTTCCTACACACAATGTCCCTGCTCAAGATGATTATATTGTAATGCTGGATCTGCCTGCAGGTCTAGAGCAGGAGCAGCCAAAGAAAGAGAAGAAAACCTGCATAGTCGGGCTCATCCATATACATTTGTAGAGAAAATGTTTTAATATGATTAGATTAAAGTCATCATTTGACTTCTATTTCTGGAGGAAGTTAAGCTGTTATGATGTAACCTGGTGCTGTACTATGATCGTTCTTTATTTTGTCTCTGCAATTTCTACAGAAATAAACTGTGTGGTACATGTAATGCCATAGATTTATACTGCTTTTTAATAGCATACAGCAAATTTTACATCATGGGCTCCACTGCTTTAAAGCGTATACATTTGATTGTTTTGCTGCTGCTGTTAAATTGATTGGATACCACACATACCAGTGTTTTACTTCAAACGCCAAGTCTGAAGTATTTATTAGCTTTGTTATGAAATCAGTGAAGCAGAGCCCCGTTGGGGGACTGGTCAAAGTCTACAGTAGTCCGCACAGATCAGTGGCGCCGAGCAGGCCTCTGCACTCAGAGTGGCCTTAACGGCTTTTGGAGTGGAGTAAGTTCAGTCAACGTAGGCCTGCTGTCTGACTGATCAGAGCTGGCAGATGGGGTCGGCTGTTGTGTCTGCTGTTGGCTGTGTGTTGCTCAGCTGTTACTAGGCCACGGCATCCCCTCCCCTGGATCTGATTTCACAGTGGAAATATCACCTTCTCTTTCCTGGACTGGGCCAGGCATGGCTTCTTGGCAGGCGGTGTTAGCTGTACGCTCTTCTAGCTGGCAATAGCAGTTCTTAATGATCTTTGTACTGGACTGCAGGATATTTCACAATAAGCATATCCTTTTAATTTTTTTCATATTGAATACTTTTTTTGGGAAATTTGTATAGTTTCAGTTAATAATAACCAATCGATATTCTCGTATCATGGTGTTTTTTCCCCCGTGGTGACCCATAATGAATAAGAGAGCAGCTGAAAATATGACAAAAGACATTTCAGTTGACCTTCCAAATGGACAAAATATCTATACACAAAGGCGGGTTTTTAATGACCTTGTTGATGTTACAGGTTAAAGAACATCTTTGTCCTAAATAAAACTTAGTTAACATTTTTATATCTATATATTTATACAGTGATCCTTAGAGGATACACATGTTTAACGTTTCTCAAGGGATTACTGACTGTTGAGTGCTCTCAGCAATTTCAACCAAATGAAACATGAACATAGAATGTGATACAGTAAATTTCTAGTTCAGGTATCTCTCTGCAATCACACCAGCTGCTTCAGCACTAAATGCTGCAGAACTAAACCATGGAAACAGAACAGACTCCATTTATAGTAGCTCCAGTTTTCAGATAAGGGGGAATTAAATTTTCATTAGCCTTCGAAAAGGAGAGTGGAGAGTTAGAATTTCAGCAGCTCTCTCCCCCACATGTAGGGAGCAATTTACAGAAACGATGAGACCACAGTTAGGTGTTTTTTTACGCCTCTGCCTTTTTCATTGGATTGGACCACAGGGAGCTCCGTCAGCTGGATCATTGCTCTGCTCTTCATCCTTGTTTGCCTCTCTATCCTTCATCACCTTCTTTCTTCTGTATCAGCAGCACAGCATCAGTTTCTCAGTGCTGACTTAGGCCCCTGACTGAGCTGTTATGTAACAGCTACAGCACGCTGTGTGCTCTCCGGGGCGCCTTTTTGATCGTCTGCTGAGTCACTCAGGTAGACGTCCCAGTGCCATACTCAGCCTTAGGTGCAGCGTTAATAATGAAGCAGGTGTCATGATGTGTGATGCTTTGAGACAAAAAGATCCCAGATGGAGATTGCTTTTCTAAATATTGTAGCTTTGTTTACTAGTGTGCTATATTAACGGCTGAGGAAGCGATAAAATAAATAGCTTTTTAAATATTTACGGCTCCTCAAAACAAAGGCTCTTATTATGGACAACAGTTCATGGAGCATGTGCCTTTTAAATTCATTTATTTCTGAACTGCATTTGTCATGTTAACAGTCAAAAGAGGAACCTAGTCATCAAAAGAATTTCAGTTTCATAGATCAGATTTCTTTTTCCAGAGGGTATGTGATTGGTGTGTTGCCTTGTTGTTTGCAGGATTACTCAAAAGGCAACTGGCAGGTTTGCTTAAAAATTTAACCAGAGGTGAAGTTGGACTCAAAATAGAAGCGAATAACTTTTGGAATGGATCCAAATTGGATCTGGATCTTCAACATTGTAAGAGAGGGCAAGATTGGGTGTTTTGTGTAATATTTTTCACAAAGCCACATCAACTTGAAATAAGAAAAATTAGGATTGCCTTGATGCTCTAAAGGAAATGGAACGGACTCATCCAAACCCTGACATCCTTCTAGAGCCAATGAACTTTAATTCAGGTGTGGTTTTGAGTGAATTTTTATCATTGGCGGAGGTATGCACTGCGGGATATGTCCTCATGTTTTTGTAAGTAGTGTTACGTAATGCAGTGTATAGACATGTCTGTAACTCTGACCAAGTAGCCAGCAGAGAGGCGCCCGACTCTAGTGCCCAGGGTGTTCAGCCATGTCGGCCTCACAGGTTTATATTTTTATCTATCTTTTGTTCAACCTCTGGCTCTATTTTTTTTTACGTATGTATGATCTATTAACTCACTGAAAGAGGTATAACTCAATTAATATGACTCTCCTAAGGTTCTGTTACTATAGATGTGCTTTATATTCTGTAAATACAATGGAGATTTGTGTAGGCTCCTAGAATAAGCCTAGCATGTCAGTGTGAAGGTCATACTACTGTGAAGCAGCCTTTTCTCTGTATCATCCATATGGGTAAATGTGAAGCCCCTATAGCGTCTGCAGAATGAGCGGGAGCCACTGCCCCACCAGGGCCCCTCACGCCGTCTGCCTTGCTCTCTCGTCGATTCAGCCTACAGCATAGCTCAGAAGCCTTTGTACCGCACACACTCTCTAGGGAGAGATTGTCAAGCTAATGACATAGCCAAATGCAACACCGCAAGTCAGAAAGTAGGCTAAACATTTGCAGTCCACACTGTTTGCTCTAACGTGGTTCTTTATAATATTCCATAAACTCGTTACTCATATTAATGCAGTTCTGTTTTAGATTTTTTAAAGATTGTTTAAAAAGGCTCTCTGGGTATTTCACACAGACAAGTCTCTGCTTAGTGTTTCATTTATCAGCATTCCCTCAGATCTACTGTGTCTATCACTGTCTTGCATGCCAGCTACGATGATGTAAGCTACCAAAAAGTGGGTAATGACAAGTCTTCCTGATAACATGCAGGCTAGATGATTTGTAAACCCAGAAATGTACTTGACATTAATGTTTTACACATCCTGTTTTATCCACTTATGGTTCCATTGAGCCTTTATTTGATCATTGTGAGCAAACACGAGAAACATCCACGACAGACCTGATCAGATGTTCTTTTAGTTTGTAAAGAGAACTCTTTGATATTAACCTCCATGTTTGTGTGTTTCATGTCTTTATACAGACGTACTCTGGTCTTTTCTGCGTGGTCATCAACCCCTACAAGAACCTGCCCATCTATTCAGAGAACATCATTGAGATGTACAGAGGGAAGAAGAGGCATGAGATGCCTCCGCACATTTATGCCATCTCTGAATCAGCATACCGCTGCATGCTTCAAGGTATGATACACATCTGCTCTTTGGAAATGGACCTTTACCTCACACTTGTAAAGTACTTTGCTATGATTACTTGACGAGTACAGTATATAAAAGTTTAATAAGTGAGATAAACACATTTAAAGGTAACTTAAAAGTAACTTATTAGCAAACGGGTATCATGGAAGAATTTTGGTGTTTGCCTCACTTGCAGGCAGGAGGGGGTTAGCGTGCATAGTGTTAGAGATTAGTGTGTGAATATAGCGGTGTAATGCATGTGGAAGGTCACAGGGTCAGAAAGGTGGTCAGTTATCACCGAAGGGGTCAAGTAGCAGATTAACTGTGTGGCAGGTTTTCAAGGTGTACGGCTGGGGTGACGCGGTTAATTGGTAATTGCAGGGTAATGCAAGGCTGTTCAACACAATCTTTATCCTTTAAACACCAGGCAAAGAGTTTTACATCTAAGTTTTAAGTTGCGTTGTTCCTTCTTAGCTTGTTCTCAGAAATATTGGCCAGCGGTCTGCTTATGTAATGGTTTTGGCTCTGTACGTAATTATTTCTCCAAACCATGAACTGATTTGCTTTTTAAACCACTGCAGCATTTTTTCCAAGCTGAAACGAAGACAGAAGTTTACTTTATAGTGGTGTCATTTTGAGGCGAGTCCTACGATTGGACAGCTAAGATTAGGAGGGGGATATAAAGTAGCATTTTCAGCTCCATGGTAGTTGAGAGCCGTGTCATTTCAACTTTCTTACTCCAGCCTTGCTAATGCCAAAGGCCAAGGCTTGTTTCTCTGTCTGACTCTTACGATGAACCATCGTACCATCTGCAGTACTGCAGAACCACATGCAGGTTTGAAAGGAAACAATGTTGCGCTTCAGCTTTCACTGAAATCACACAACCACTGAGCCGTAATCAAAGCAGAGGGCATCAAGCAAAAATAGCATAAGCTCCTGTATATGTTTGATATATGATTTTATTTAGTCCCGAAAAGTTCTCATCACTGGGGTTGTTATATAATTTAGGTAGAAATTTCAGTATTAACAACATAGTACAGTTGTATCATTTAGGATGTGGCACAAAAGCACATTCAAGTCTGCGCTATGTCTTAAAAAAGGTTCAATTTGTGCAGCCAAAAGTTCTTACTTTGCATTTTCAGATACTGATTTAGTTTTTTATAGAAACACCATAGTTCTGAGATCCTCTCCTTTTTCAGTTTGAAAAACACAACTGTTTTGGAAATTTAAGCCAGGTCAGCTAAAAGGTTTAGTATATCATGGCTTTGTTTCAACAGAAACCGACGGCAGCCTCTCTCTGTATTTTAGACGAGCGTAATGTGCTGTGAGTTGCCAGAGTGAAGCCTCTAAGCTCCGAATAATGTGTGTAGTCAGAGGCTCGCCTGGTAGACCTGATGTCCTGTGACAAAGGAATTTATGGCAAAAGTAAAGGAGATACAGAAAGACAGGGCAGACACAGGAGGGGGGCAAAGTGAGAAAGCAGGTTTAAAAAAACATCAGTCTTCAGGTTGTCATTAACTGGACCTGCAGCAGAGATTGGTTTTCATCCTGCAAATTCACTGCATAGTTGGTTCGTGTCTTGCGCTACTGCTTGAACTTAGGGTGTAGCTGGAGCTCATCAAAATACACCCGGCCTGCTAAAGGACAGACAGCAGGAGAAGGTTAATAGAGCATGCATTATTGAAAAAAAGAGTTGCACAACTTGTTTTGATGGTCTTTTATTGAAGCCCACACTAGTCTCCTGTTTGTAATTCTAAAAATGTCATCATGTGAGCATGATTACAATATAAAGACCCACAAGACACAAGGCCATGACCCAGTTTGAATACCAACTAATTGTTTTTGAATTTCTGATGTAGAAGGACTGCTGTGATAAGCAGAACCTTTATTAGACTTTATCAGTGTTTAGACAGCTTTAGCCTGTCTGCTCTGAGCCTATGGTGTCACTGGAACAACAGCGTTAATGTCTCCCTTTTGTTTCTCTTGAGTCTTTTTTCACATTTAAGGGATTTGATTCTTCAAATAGCGTCTCTGTTTGTACCTATTTCAGCTTTATGAGACAATAGGAGCCCTTTTCCACTAGTGCCTGCTTAGGTCAACTCGGCATGGCTCGACTCAGTTTTTAGGTTTTTCATTAGGTGGTAATACCTGGTACCAGGTAATTTTTTAGTACCTGATTGGACAGGGCTCCAAGTGATCTGAGGTGATCCAAAAATGTGACTGCAACAGATTGCATGTCACTAATTGGCTAATCAATTGAATTGAATCAATGGTGTCATCGATAAGTCATGAGAGCGTCACCTTCACAAAATCAAAACCGCCATTTTTAAAACCCAGTAAGAGGGAAATGGCTACACAGAAAACACTGTGGTCCGCGAGTCTGACAAAAATCCATACACAAAGCAGAAGGTCAACCTCAACATCCACCACTGTTGTGTGTGTTAGACACAAATGACATCACAGGACTTTCGGCAACATCGCTATGAAATCACCACACGCGTTAGGTGATGCTGGATTGTAATGGAAAACACCAGAAGTCGAGTAGGTATGAGTGGAGAAGGGCTATAACTGCCTGGTGGACGTGCAGCAGCTGTAAAGCTTCAGGGTTTGTGTGTCTGACTGATGTGCTGAAGGCTCTCTGTCATTACATGGCCTCAGGCTGTTCTCTGGTCTCTGCTCTCCGTGACTCTTGCCACTCTAGGGAAGTCATAACTGGCCAAAAGTCACATTCATTTATTTAAAAAATAAGAAAATCACCCAAGTTTAGACCATGTGAAGAGGTCCAACCAGTATTTTGAGAGATATATCTGCCTGCGTGTGTAAGTACATCAAAGTACTTACACAGTACACATTATTAAGTAAATCAAATCAATTAGAAGTACTTCCAAATGGGACTTTAACTAACTTCCTCTGAGTCAAGTTATGGATTCCCTGCCAGCTTTACCACATGGTGTTTGCTGAAACATTTCAGGCTCAAGTTGACCTTGGATCTGCTTTTTAAAGTTTGGTTTTGGAACTTTTAAGGTGCGTCATGTAAAGTTAGATCCCAAAGTTCTGGGAAACCAAATTTATATAACATGAGGTTAATGTTGCACCTCAATTATATCGCTCCTATCGTTGTATATTTTGTTCAGTGTGGTTTTCAAACTTTAAATATACACACATGCACACACACTCTCGTACCGGCCTATTGTGCCTTCAGAATGTGTTTGTCTCGATATAGGACACCTCTCTGGTGCCATCATTCTTCTCTCTGACCCCCTTTCTCTCTGCTCATTCTTTCGGACCACTCACAACAGGCAGGGCAAACCGGGCAGTGAAATGAGGTCATCGCTGCTCCAGCTCTCCGTACCTCACTGTGTTAAAGTATACGAGCTGAGTCATTGTCAAGTTCTCATACTTGTCCAAGCGGCCAGTTGCCCACTGCTGGGCTCCTGTGAGCAGAGGTACATCACCGTGGATACCGATGTGTGTATCTGTATATGCAACTAAAATAACCTACCCCTGGGATCTTGAATAGAAGTGTCACTCTGAGTGGCACTATTTAGCTGGCTGCTTCTGTATGAGGCTCCTTCAGGCTGTTTTAATATTTCTGCAGTCTTCTTCGGGATGTTTTTATAGCTCCATCTCCATCACAAACTATTTGGAATCTCCTACTGATTTCATTCTCCTCTTAGTAAGGAGAGCAGCTGGCCTCTCTTTATTTCTACCCTTTTACAGTTTCACGTACTAGTTTGTTTAGTCCCTTTCTTCCTTTCAGCCAGAATGTTTTGGCTCTGAAGACACTGAAGAGGAAAAATTCCCCAAGTCCTTGAAAGCATTTTGGTCGCCTTTCACTTAACATGAAAAATACAAACCGCAGCTCTGCTGGAAACTCTGCTGCAGCGCAGTTTTCTTTGTTACTTGTGTCTCAGGCTTTGATTAGGAAACACAAGAGAACAAGTGTGGGGAATGTCCACATCCTCATCCCTTCTCCATGTCAGGATGTAGTCAGGGTTACCATGGTTAGACCTCTGTTTAATTGACAACACCGTGTCTCAGTTTTCTCTTATTTCACCTCTCAACTCCTCAGGCCACAAGGCTCAGTTTATAACAGATTCCCCATGTTTGCAAGTATTGCGAGTATGCATTTGTGTTTTGTGTTCAGCAGTTTTCAGGCATATTTTTTTATCCTTTTTTGAGTCAGTTGTCTGTTTCTTTCTGCTTGTTTTCACTATGAGAATAGGGCGACTCACACTCAGGTTGGACCTGTATAATAGAGTGGTGTTACTGCCACTCGACTGGTAAGTGAATGCCACAGAGAGAGTCACATATACTGACTGCACTTCATAGGAGTTGTTTGCTTGTCAAAAAATAGCAAAAAGGACAATGAGTGTATCCATTCATGTGTCTTTCTTATTTCTGTATGCAACACAGCATGGTTTGCAGCCTGACATCAACAGATTTGAAAAGCAGATTTTACAGTGAGATTATTTTTATGCCCATCTCCATAACATGAATGAGATCCAGCGCATCTGAGAACACAGATGGCACTGTTTAGAAATAACTAAAAAAAGAAAAGCAAACCTACTCTCTCCTTCTACTGTAAAGAAACTTTCTTTGCTTAGATCTTGTAGGTCTCATTCCATATTTATTCTGTATACTCATCCCGTGTCAGTGTGATCAGCATCTGTCAGTATAAGGAAAAATCTACTGTTAATGTCAGGTGCATTTATAGATTGACTGCATTCTCAGAAATTAAAGTAATCCAAACACAAAACCTTTGCTTAAACATGCGGACTACAATTCCCTCACTATCAATGCAGTGCATTTCCTTTAGTTTAGGGTATTTTCAAGATAATGTATCCACATACAAGGAGGAAGAGGAAACATATTTAGCTTTTTTTAATACAGTGTGTCCAGGCTGGCCTCCCCTCATAGCAGTGGCACCTTTAACTTGCACATATTATCCTCCTGTTGGTTGCTGACATCCTATTTACACTTCATAGCTATTATATTTACACTATACTTATATCTGTCAATTCAAACTGCACATGCTTCCACATAAATGTTCTTAATTAAATAAGCCTTTTAGGTGCATTACTGCTGGCCTTAATAGCCTTGATTTAACCTTTTTAGAAGGAATTTTCCCTTTACTTGATGAGAGACAAAGGCACAGCTGCAGCTGTATTGGTTTTAAGCACTGTAAGACAAACTGTGGGACATCTAAATATAGTTGCACTGCGATGTATGCACTTGCACTGCAGCCATGAACTTGCCTAGTCATTTCCCAGCAGAGGTGCAAGTGAGAACACAAATGTCTGAATCCATATTGGACATTATTAGGTTTTTAACCTGCCATCTTTCTAGTGCAGCACCTGTGTGACGTCATATTGCACTGATTTTTGACGATGTTAGAATAGAGCTGGGCGATAGAACGATAACGATATGTATCGCGATATAACTTTTTCTCGATAGAGAAATGAAACTATTGCGATAGACCTCATCTCTCTCTCTCTTCCTCCCTTAAAAAAAACATAAGAACAGCCAATCCGAATTAAGTAGTGCAGAGCCGAACGAATCACAGCTGCAGCGTCACATCACGTGACTTGTTACATACAGCACAAGTGCCAAGCGGCACATGTGTATTTGTTTGGGAAGCAGCCAGCGGCCA
>VUQR01019288.1:0-15300 GCA_015108515.1 Hemichromis elongatus
TGGGAAGGTTATGTCACATTTGAAGCATTTATCTTCTGATATCATTTTTCTTCAGGAAACTCACATTCACTCCAATGAACAGAGACGTTTAAGAGCAAATTGGGTGTCGCAGGTCTACCAGTGTTAGGACTGTATCTAGTAGGCCTCGCTAGTACAGAGACTTTTCACCCATGAACAGAAGAAGACAAACAGCATGATCAGTTTTTACTTGCAAGGGGAAGCAGGTCGAAGCAGGACCAGGAGCCAAAGCTCCTTGCCTGCTCTCAGCCGACTCCCAAAGCCGGAGCTTCTCTTGCAGCCTTTTATTCTGAGACACACAGTTTACACCACCACTCATTGTAAAACCCCCCTAACCTAAGGCATTGAGTGTGTGTGTATGCATGTGCCTCTGCATATGTGTATGTGGTGTGTATATGTGTCTGTGTGTGTATATGTGTGTGTGTATGTATATGTGTGTGTGTGTGGTGTGTATGTGTATGGGTGCAGGTGTGTGATGACAATAAAAAGGTCATTTCCCTACTACACCCATGTATATGGCCCTTCGTTTGATGGCCCAGCGCACAGCTATAGGCAAGTTCCTAAACAACCTGGGGTAAACATCCTTTAGTAGATAAGGAACCAGGACCGTTAGATGGAATGTCCCTGCAGTTAAACACCATACCTGATTACCTCCCCCAGCATCCTAGATGTGTAGAGAAGGAAGACAAGGTTTACACATTTAAGTACAACAGTGACAACTATTACCAAAATCACTCTAACACATTCACTGAGTGAAAATAATGTCAAAGACAGGGTGCAACACCAGAAACCTGTTTTTGATTGTTTTGGTATCCCTTGGTTTGCACGGAAGATGCAGTTTGTCTACAAACCACCGCCTGGCAACCAGTGTTTGTCAACCGGCCTTTAAACATGTGTGACTGGAATCACTTTAGCATGCTCTGTGGGAAAAATACATTGCAGATTTCACTTAGCTCATTTAAAGTTAAAAGGGATATTTTGCAAAGTTAAAAAATAAATAATTTATTAATTATTTGTACTTAAATGTACATAAAATGCATTTTAAAGGAGTTAAAGCTCAAACTAGATTCGTATTTGTAAGCAGAATCAGACTAAAGGACAGAAAATACCAGAATAACTCAAAACACATTTAATCTGATAATTAAAGAGAATAGAAGCAAGTCATCAGTGAGAAAAATTCAGTATGAGATATGCAGCTGAATGAAAAACCTGCTAAATGCAAATAAGGGATGCAAAGCGCCTTAACAAACTGCAGCTTTTCTGTAACATGTTGTTATTTAGCACTCTGCACAACAGATTCATGGTGGGTTGAAAATAATCTGGTGTTTTTACTTTCCTCTCTGCGCCTCTGCCCTGTCTCACGAAGCCACAGAACAGATGCCAGTGTTGGCTGTAGTCTTGTGGAGAGATCCCATTATGAAAATGTTTTTTGCCTAAACTATGAGTCTCCTTTCATTTACATGTATCTTTAAATCAGTAGTGTGAGTCCAGGAATCAAAACCTGAAAGCCTGCACTGTGTGTGTGTGTGTGTGCGTGTGTGTGTGTAGCTGCTGGTATGACTAAGCCTCTTGTCCTTTTTGTTTGTTCCTGTTTATTCTCCAAGCATCCAAGCAGCTCCAGGATGAGGACTCTTAAAGGTCGTCAAAGCACACAAAACACATAAAATTGTAATCTAGCAAATACACCACAATGGCCTGATACCTTTAAAGGAAGAAGCAGCTGGATTTTGAAACACCATTTGTCAGATGCGCTTCTTCTGTGGCAGATGCACATATAAATTACGTGTTCTCCACTAAATGCGGATTGTTTTATAATCTTAAAAAGTTAAGTGCAAAGAAATCCACAGTAAGAGCACGCCCTTGGTCACAGAAGTTAATGAAGCAGCCAGCTGCATAATATTTCTGTATTTGAGGCTTCTATAGAAAAAATTTTGTGTAAAGACGTATTTAATTTTGGTGCAGCCTTTAGCAGCCGAGTGATTTATTTGCCCCAGTGTATCTCATTCAGCAGAGAGCGGTCTTCTGAAAAGACCACATATTGTAGCATTATAGATTTAACATTTTTCACAAAAGCCAAGCAGTGACTTTCAGCATCGTGTTGACCCGGCATAACCCCTAAAATCAAATGGAAAAACTGCACTTTTACTTGCTTGTGTTCTATGCCAGCTATCTACCATGTTTATCTTCTTTTCTGCGACTAGACTTCTGAAAAGCTGCCGTGTTTAGCCAACTTTGAATTGAAGACAGTGGCCCTTCCACTTTAAACACACTGCGTCTGCCACTGAGGTGATCCTCTGCATCGAGTTTGCTTCTCCTGCTGCTTTCTTAGGCCTCTGAAATACATAAGGAGGAATGTGTGGAGGGAGGGGAAGCAATTACAGCTAAATACACTATAAGCTTTAATGAGTGGAATCAGGAAGCTCATTTGCGGGTGCTTTGCTTAAAGAGTGACAGAGGAGGAAAAAGCCAGGAAATGTCGCGTCGTTGGAGCCATTTACATCCTGTTACATGTCAATAACCTACCCGCCTGTGTTGACATATTTAGAAAGGGCATTGTTTAACCTAACTGCAATTTTTACTTGTTAATGCGCTTTTAAAACTGTTTTTGGACAACAGAGAAAGTGATGGCCCTCTTTCTCCTCCTCCTCTTTTACTTTCTTGATACGACCAACTTGTGGCCTGCCATGTTCACCTCACTGAAACATTCGCCAAACTTGAAGTGCTCTCCCATAAACTCCCACTTCACAATAAATCAAGCTGAAAGCATGAAAGAAGCAGAACCCTTCAAGGCAGACCATTGCTGGCCTGATTTTTGGAGAAGAGACTAATGAAGCAGATGGCTGTGATCCATAGAGTTTCTAAAACTGCAGCAGTCATGAGGTAATGATGACTTCTTTTCTCTTATCTCCTGATTTCTAATACTTGCATTTTCAGAGAGGATAATAAGAAGTCATTTGGCTTGTTCGAAATGTGGGGGAACCACTTGAGAAACTCATCTTTTCTTTGCTATGTTCATGAAAATGTTGTCACTCTGTAATGATGAACACTTACCAGCAGAACCTGTTGGTCTGCATGGCTCCTCTGTTCAGATTCTGGGGCTATCACTTACAGGTAATGAATGCTCCCCCTATCTTCCAAAAACCTCATCACAAACTTTTACTGCCTTTCCCACAGGGATTACCGTGTCTGTGTGTGTGATATCCGTGTGGCTGTCTGTGTGTCCATGCGAGGCTGAGTTATCTCCAAGGTAACATTGAAGGACTTGTGGAAAACAGAGAGGGGAATGAAGTGTGGCAGCTGACTCAAGCAACATTATCAACGGTGCGAGATGTGAAATATCCCAAATAAAATGTGCTGCATCGCCAGTGCTGATATTTTATTTGCCACAGCAACTTTGCAAATTGATGGTTGGAGCTAACTTCTCCTCTTTCTCTATTTTGAGCTCAAGCTGACTGCAGACATCAGCTGCAAAAAGTACATTAAAAAAGCAGCCAGGTTCACTTTGAGCCATTAGAGCATAAATGCTAAGTAGGTATAGCAGAGAGGTCAGTGTAAGTGGAGTCACTCAGTGCTATGACTAAAACAGGCCCATTAGCGACTATTAACCTTCAGCTTAGCGACTGGGGCCATTTGTGACCACAGCTGTATGTTTACATGCGCTGTTCTGATATTTGATTACTCGAGTTCTTCACACTTTGAGGGTCCTCAACAGGGGACACAATTCACTCACTTTACTGGCTGTTGGTTGCTGGTCGATAGTCCAGATTCCAGTTGCCTAGGTAATCCTATATAGATTTATATATACTGGCTTATATTCCAAGGAGCTGTAAAGAAAACTACGATGACCTGAATGACTGAGAACCTTCACAGACATACTGGCTTATATGTTTACTGGTCATGTCATATGTCAACAGGAGTGTCCTTCACTCTCATTGGTTGTCACTTCAGTCTCTCAAAGTTGAGATTAGATTAACTCAGGACCAGTCCACTCTTTGTTGCCAGTGGTTATTTAAACTTGCCTGTGCGTGTAGTTGCTGATTGTCATTGTCTTTCACTCTGTGGTTGCTGCATCATTGCTTGCCAGATCTTGTGTGGACGACTCTGGAGAGATCTAGAGTAGAAAGATTTACTGCCACATGGTACATATGTAATGCCTAAAGTGACTATGAAAACAGCTGATCCAGTTGTGCAGTCTCTAACTTCAACTCCATGCTGACTATGTTATTAGTAAAACTATAGACTGTAGATTAAACATAATCACCAGTGGTTGACATCATCTATTGATTTGTGGAGTACCAGTTTTATGCCTGGCATTTATTCAACATAATTCTGAATGGGATAAGTGAACTGGATAACAACTGGAGAGAGAAGCGGTGAAGAGGAAAAGACTGCATTCACATGTTAATTAAGCATCATTTCAGGCCTTCTTACAATTTCACTTGTAGGGACCAAACCTTAAATATGATTAGACATTGTTTATTAAAAGAGAATTGTGTGAGGCGTGATCAAAGATGAAAAATCTGGGCCTACTTTAGGGAAACCATCAGTGAGGATTGGGGAGGTGAGAACTAAGAAATGGGGTGGGATGGTAGAGCATGGAAGTGAGAATAAACTGATATATACGACAGATAGACAAACAGTCAGAGGGAAAGTGTATGAGGTGTGGTCCACCGGTGAAATTCAAATAAATTATCTGCAGTTATCTCCCTTTACAGATGTCATGAAGGGTGAATTTGGATAGAGTCCAAGTATTATGTAAATATCTTTATTTCTCTTATAAGGTTGGGCATGATCATGAGAGTCTGTGGAGACTGGCATGCATTTGAATCCAGCCTAAATTTGGAGGAACAGCAGGCTTTAGCATATGGCTGTCATCAATCTGTGTGGCTGCTGCTTGGTTAAATAATGTGTCCAGCTGGTGATTGTTAGCCAACATTTGGTGCCTGATCAGTAAAGTTTTGCTTCATAGGAGGTACTGTAGCCTGGCTAGCTGGATAATCTGACCCAGTACTCCAAAGATTTATAAAAACCTATCTGGTCATTTTTACCTTTGAATTTTTTAATGAATTAAATAAGAAAGACAAAAGGTTATTTTTCTGCTAAGCGAATCTAAGCAAGAGTCTTTATTGCCCATTTATTAGATAGACATTAAACTGTTAAACTGGTATTGACTGGCCTGAAAATACCTTGTGTGATTATTGCTATGGTTGCTCCGTGAACTGTGATGCAGCTAAAAACCACTGTACTGTTAAAGTGAAACATTAGAATTAGACTTTTTTTTTTCCAACTTTGGCAAGGTAATATATACACATAATATAGTCTGCTGTCACTGAGATCAACATGTGAGCAGCCGAACAGGAAGTACATAGCCGTAACTTGCTAGTTGCTAACTGTAATCCAAAGAGCGTGAAGCATACTAAAACAAACACACTGAAAGTCACACACTGTCAATATTATGCGTTGAAGTCAAGCGCGCCAAGAAACCTGCGGGGGCTCGCTCCCGGCTCAGATGACATGTGGGTGCTTTTTACTCCACCAGACATAAATTGACGTACGTTGTAGCGATTGATGACAGCAACAGGGGATCACCCACTGGTGTTACTCTACTAGAGTTCCATCATCTGGATTTTAAATGTCTGATTATATGTCCAGTTAATGTGGGGGAGTAAAAAATCAAGTCTGCAGAAGAAATCAAAGTACCTGACCAACATTCACTGCCTAATTAATGAAACTGAGTCAGAATAAAATGATATGATAGGTCTGTATCATTTTTAGCAATGTTAGCATAACTACAGCTATATTTAAGCTTAGACACTCATTTGTTCCCTCTGTTAGTCGACTTTGGCTTAAAGCAAATAAACCTCAACAGCTAGTTTATGATGCCCAGTGGATGCATACTTTTGGTAAGTTTGTGACTTGTTCAGCAGCTTAAACATGCATATCAGAGTTTTTATTTATCCTGTAAAATGTATTAACATCTCTTTGGTGAACAGACAGACGTTTCTTTTTGTTTGAGCCATCTAGAGTTACATTTTTGGTTTAGACTGAAATGTGTTGCTGATGAAACCGGTGAGGTCCCTAAATCAAGGTGGCATACATGCTAAACATATAGGAGTTGTAAAAGATGGATATCACATCAACTTGATGTAACCCGCTGGTTTTGAACTACACCTTTTTGTTAGCATTATGGCTGCTTTGATACTGTTCTTTTGGAGCCTTTTACCAAAATGCATCCATATACTGTACCGGAGCAATGCACAGATGCAAATTTAAGCTTGTTATAGCTAAATAGACTACAAAAAAAGAGATAATGATTTCACTGATCAAAATTCACTTATTCTTTATATATAATGAATCATAAATAATTATCCAGAAGGGCACAGATGGAAAAACAACATTGAGGTTCAGTTCAGCAACTCCAGTCAGTTGAGATCAGCCCAAGTCAAAATGGGTGATATGCTAATTGACTTCATCTGTCAATCAAATCCTGCCTCTAACTCCAATATCCATAAGAGTAGGTTACAAAAAACAATAAATTAATAAAAATTAACGCATAAATTTGTGTTTACTTTCATAACTCAAGAAAAAAATTAACCATAGTGGTGAAACAAAAATGTTCAAGCATTTAAACATGCTTTTTTAATACTCTAAAGTTGGATATTTAACATAGGAGTCAATAGGAACACACTCGCTATCAGAATGAGCCTCAAGTGGCCATTAGAAAAACTACAGTTTTACAGATTAATGCCCTTTTAACTCAGATGTCAGGGCTAGTGAAATAATACCTGAGTTGACTAGCTTCTAAGTACTAGTAAATGAAAAACAGGCTTTGTTTTGCTCCCCAGCAAGGTACAGCCATTACTAGTAATCTATGTCTAATGCAGTGACTGTTTTTTTGTTTTTTTTGCTCTTAAAGCCTGTCCTAATTTTCCATTGTAGCACATTTCCAAACATAGCCTTTCTGGTTTGGCTTATTTTGTGAGTCACAAAAACACAACAGTGGTAGTACAGACATGTGCAGTTTCGCTACTGTTTATGCCCCTTGTTGCCATCTTGAATTACAAAGTCAGGTTTGTGGAACGTCTCAGACTTTCTGAGGAATCCAGCATCAGCAGTGACATTTTAGTAACCATTCCCCTTGAGGGACCACTGTACCCAACTACACCTTCACAGACACTTTAGCCTGGATAACATGCAGTCTTTTTCAAACTGACTCTCATTTTTCACCTTGATTTTTGGGGATCCAGTGTTGTAGCTATATGCAACTCGTTTGTTTCAGGGTGGAGAAAACGTAAACCATGATGGTATATTTACATTTTATTTACATTTACACCGAACACCCCTGGAAAACAACCAGGAATGAGATATTTGCAGCACCATTCATTTTGTTGCTTAATGTGCTCTGCTCTGTTGGCTCCTTTGTGCTAGTGAAATCTCTTTTTTTTTTTCCTGCACTACGTTGCTTTTTGTTACCCTTATTATACATGCAAATTACATTTCTTGCGGGTGGTTGGCTTAAGCTGAATAATGGATTTGAATCTTTGCTTAATGTTTCCTCTGTTTTCTTGTTTTTAAACCAGAGGTGGTGTGTATAATTTTGTTTAAATTTCAAGGTGGCTCAAAAATAAATCCTTTAAATAAGATTTGGCCTCCAAATTAATGACAACGTAGGAAATATAAATGGAACAAAAGACAGAAGGAGTTCATATTTTTGTAGAAGTTGTGCATTATTTATACTAAACTATGAACTCTGTCTTTTGAAGATCATGAACCTTTAAAGAAATGGATATTTGAGGCACTGCAGAAACACAGCAAAACACGGGTCCGTGCTTCCTTCCCGAGGCCTGCTTTGCAAAAAGAGAAGACAAGCCTTCCATTTAAAACACTAAGGTCCACAGAGAGAGGCCAGGCTCAGGAACATCCTCTGTGCCCCAAAGGCCAATATCCTGATTTACTAGTGTTTCCTAGTGTTGCTCTTTGGGAGCTGGGGAGGCCTCTGAAACTTTACTGAGTTCTGTAGGACAGCAACAAAATTCTTTCAAAAGGCCAAAAATCTGTCAAATCATCATCTTCCTCACCATCACCCAACTCTTGATACAATGCAGCACACTGGGCAGCATGGTTATTATTATTATTATTATTGGACTTGTGAAAGCATTACTACAAGAACATCTGGATCACCGAAGACAACAAAGAGTAAATTTGAATTCATGTGTAACAGAATATTCATGTTTAAGCACTAGTTACTTCAGTCACCTGATTGTATGGTGGGGGTTTTTGTCAGCCCCATCAGGCTTGAAGTTCAGAAGTTTCAAGGTCTTTCACATACCAATCTCGAGAGTCTTGCATTGCATAGTTCAACTTTTCCCTCTCTTCCATTTAGAGTTAGAGTTGTTCACGACAAAAACAAACAGTTAAGGGAAAGATTGTGGTTTGGGTTAACACAACGCTTAGCAACAGTAACCCTGCTTACTGACAAATGATGCATCAGGAGTGACTGATTACTCTTGTTTATGCAAAAACTCACTGCATCACAACACAAACGCCAAAGGACTATTTACAATATTGGCTTTGGCAAAGCTCCACTAAAGATGCGAGTATGTAAATGTGCTGGTAATGCAAACACATAGGCAGGCAAAGCTGACAAGGCACACAGAGCACAAACAGAAAAGGGAAACAGGTCTTCATATGCACACGTCGGTCGTAACTGGTGATGGGTGGGAATGAGTGGCAGGTGGAAGTAATTAAACACAGAGGAATCACAAAGGAGGGAAAAGAACAAAGGCAGGAAGTAAAATCATAATGAGAAAAACTAGGCTTCAGAGTGTTAGCACTAGCACTTAGACATGAAAAGTAATATTAAAGATGATGACAGAGACAGAGAACAAGGATGGCAGGGGGAGAAAATAGCATTAGGAATCTAATGGCTACCACGGGGACCACAACAGTCACAGTTTGATTCAAAAAGCTGCATCAAACTTTCTGTCCTGTGCCTCACCCTCTTTCTTTCTGGCTCTTGTTTACCATCTCCCTATCTGCCTCCTCCCCCTCCTTCACCCTGCACCCTCTCACAGGGGAAACAACTCAATAAGCCAAGTCCTGTGAAGTTTTTCATTGATTTCCGCAGGTCCTCTCGTTTGAATTTGGTTGTTATCGCTTCGAACGGGTCCTCAGGGCAAAATATACATTGCACCTTTTTGACCAAAAATGGTAATTTCAGCTCCCGAGAGCGGCATTTTGAAACCATATCAAGCCTACAAAGAGGTGGACTCTGGCCAGCATTGTCCTGATGGTTTTCATATATGATTCACAGTTTGTTTAAACTGTTCCTTCTCAATATGCTTCAGGAATCAGGTCTGTTCTGCGGGGGAGAAGATGTAAGAACAATGGTATTTAGATTAAGTGACACAACCCTCCCACAGACTGTACAGTGAGTAAGCTGCTTCCTGTGGATGTCATGCCAGAAACATATGAAATATACAACTGAGAATCAAACATTCTTCTATTTCAGCCTTGAGAGGATGAGACTCATTCAGAAACAGATTCTAGCTTAATATTGTTTACACGTTTTTACAACTATTAATCGAAAACCCTCAGTGGGTCAGTCATTGGGTTCTATGCTGTAGCATTATGGATAGAAATAATGTCCAAATGAAGAGACGTGAAAATCAAACACATGGGACTAAATACACTCTATACACTATTTCCATTTCATAATATGTGTGATATCACTGCTGGCAAGAGGTTCAGCCTTATCTGAGTGTAAGGTTTTATTCCAGTGCTGTAATTGCATACAGCATGAGGCATGTGGTAAGCTTGAAATAAACCACAGCATCTCTTGGATCACACATGTAATGGCTCAGTAATATAATAAGTTTGCAGCCAAATCCCCATTAAAAATGGCGGTAAATGTCTTATTAGTCAATAAGAAACTCAAGTAAAATGGGAGAACTGCCTCTCATTCTTCTACACCTCATTTTAACAGCAACACCTGAAAATCCTGTTGTTTTTTTTATATATTCTGCGAACAGGTAATTTGCTTTTTTATGAACTCCTGCTGTTTAAACTAAAGGTCTTAATGTCATTTTTCTAAATTTGCTGTAATTTGGTTTATTTTATGACAAGCAACCAGCAAAGTGGGCTTGCAGTGTATTTTTTTTTTTATTTCGGCTGATTTAACTAAACTACCTAATTGAATTAATTGTGACTTACAAACGTGGAGACTTTTAAAATATCTGAAAAGAAGTTGTGGGTAAGTTCTGATTTGGAAGGAGGGAAAAAACACAATTTTGCAGCAAGTAATGGGAAATTGGGGGCTGAATTTTAAAAAGCTAAAATCGGAAGATTGTAATTTATGCTTGGTTAACTCTGATGGTAGTAGGTCGACTCGCAGTGATTGAAACTATGTTTAGTCCAAACATGCATGGTTCGTACTCTCAGCGACAACCACATTTCGAAGGAGTAGTATCCTTTGTATATAATATATGTGTGAGTCATTATGGAAACAGTGGTTATTTAAAAGTAAAGAGGCCAATACCCCAAGCACTGTGCAACACTCTGTCAGCTTTGCACAGTGCTTGGTAAAGGCTAAACTCGCTCACTAATTAAAAGAGATGAGCAGTCATCTTTCTTTCACATAGAACATCTCATGTGGTGGAACTCATCTCTAAAATAACCCAGTCTGTTTCCCAGACTTTTCATTCCACTTTTCTCACATACATTTGTTTCCTCTTGTGATTTTCTCTCAGTTTTTCACATACTTATTGAGTTTTGGCAACTCCCATTCGGTTATGCAGTCTAGTATCTTGTCAGTAACTGTGAGGCATGTACATTAGTAATAATTGGGCATTTTTCAACTTGGCTGTATTGTCAGAGCGAGGGGCTCAAATTTGAGACATATTTAAGCCAAGAAAGGAGCTGGTGGGTTGATCAGAGAACTGAGACTCTGTTAGGCTACCTTACAAACAGATTACACTAACATTGGTTTGGTTAGTAGGCGAGTGCAGCATTACCAACTGGTGACATTATGACTTTTTTGCTCTATGGACACAAAATAACAAAAGCACACGGGGACTTTTATTTGGTAATGTTATAGATAAATAAAAAGTATTTTGCTAATGTAGCTAAACCAAAAGTTGAGATAATATCATGTTACATTATTAAATGTAACATTTTTAGAACTTAACTTCGAGTGGTCTCAGGGTGTGAAATGTCAAATAGTCAAACCAAACAAAAAAGAAGAAATAGTAATAATGCATGTCTATGTTCATAGATAGAAATTTTTCCCCTTGTTTGTGCCAGCGTGACTTTGAAACTAATGGATTTCAACAGGACGTTCTGTAGCATGTATGATATCATGACAAAGGAGGGACGTGATATCAGGACAATTAGTAAAACCGTTTAAAAAAAAAAAAAAAAAAAGTGAGTGGATGGATACCAATCAGTGCATCAGAGACTAAAATGAAACATGACATTCAGGGACATGAAAAGAGACGTATCATACACATCTGTGGAATCTTCTGCAGCATGTATGGTATCCTGACAAGGCCGAGTCCAAGCAGGGATATGAAACGTTAAGGTAACACAAGAGATTAATAGAAGATGTTGCGAGTATCCGACTCCAGCCAAGTTGTGTTTGTATGGCTCCCCTCTGTTATGACTGTTATGATGCAGTTTAGGCCCTGACAGAGTCGACCAAACAGTATTTTAGCAACCTCAAAGAGTAATTTTGTCCAATCACTACAAACAGGTTCTATAACTTTAAGAGAAAGGGTCAGAAAAAAAACGAGGCCACAGCTGAGGGGTAAATGATTTCATCCTTTTCAGGATAATGCACCAGCACAGAGCTCCCAGTGAAGCAGTTTTTGGCTGAGAGATGCATTGCAGCACTTGAGTTGCCTCCCTTCTGTCCAAATTCTGATTTACTGCCAACCAACTTTGTTTTTTCCACCCGTAAAATTAAGTCCCCTGTACTCAAGGGGACTCGGTTTAAATGAAGTAAAGACGGAAATTACCTACTGCACAACTGATCTGTGGACGACCAGAGTGCAGCGGTGTTTAGTTGCAGAAGGGGAATATTCTGAGGGGAAAAGGAACTGAACAACAGCCTTAGGCTTAACATATAATGACCACACCTCATACATGTTTGTAGATTTATTCTCAGTTTATACCAACTGTCTTTAGATGAATGTGAAAATAAGAATATAGTAATATAGAGTGAAAAATTATAAATATCTATATTAAAATGATATAGAATAACTGGTGGAAAAATGTATATGACACTAATGCTTTAAGTTCAAAACTGTCTGTGCTGGTTTATTTGGGTGGAGAATGAAAACTACCAATATTCAGTGAGCATGAAAATAAGAAGCCTCTCATGACTGCATGTGTCAGATAAGGTCAGTGGAATAGAATGGTCAGTTCAATGTCGGTGAATATTTTTTTAATTCTTCATTTCTCAAATAGATTGCCAGAGGAGAGTGAAGCTGAACCAATTGCAGGAAATAACACCACTATGTACAGGGGGGCTTTCCAATGTTGCTATGATACCAATCACCACAAATAAACTTTGACCCCTGAGAAGTGAGTGGGTGATGGAGAAAATAACTCATTAAACATAACTTGTTTCCAAACTGGTGACTGGCCAAACATGTCTTTTAGCCACAAGTTTCTAGTGTTTGTGCTTGTATATTTCTCTGTTTGTCATGTGTAGCTTTGTCGTCCCCACCCAGCTGAATCAGCGATTTCCCACAAGGGGAGCTGAAGGGGAGGAACAGTCAGGGGTCTGCAGTTTGCAGGATAACTAAGCAGCAAACCAGTCAGTCAATTAATGACTAAATAATGAATGATTTTTTTTTTTTTATTTGTAATTTGCAGAATATTTGGGAAATTTTAGTCATTTAACGGGAGTCAAATATAAGGGGAATAGAAAAGAAAACACATGGAAGTCAGCAATGTCAGCATTTTGAGCAGTAAATCAATGAGTGTCATATGTGCTGGGAAGGTTGAGACATTTGCCAGTTTTTTCATCGCATCCCCAGGTGAGGTGCATTAGCTGCATTAGCTCCCATGTCTCTTGTCCTGTGTTGGACAGAGTACCTTAAGTGCACAGAATAAAGTGCTGTATTAATTTATGGCTAAATGTGACCTGTAGCCTGAAGCACTTTGAGTGGTCAGTAAGACTAGAAAAGCGACATAAATGCCGTCCCAAGGTCTACCAAGGTGGGCTAGGAAGGGGGCAGGGGCAATGGCACACACATATGAATGTCTGCAACCTGAATTAACAAAAAGAAAACAAGAGGAAACGCAAACAAAAGACATTTATGAAAGCAAACAGCTTATTCTCCTATTATCTTTTAGCATCCTGAAATCCTGTGTCAAATGAGAAGATAACACTTCTGGCTTGTCTTTAGCTTAGACTTCAATGTGGTCAAAGTCTTGTATACTAAATACAATAAAATCTCTATGTTTTATGTAGTAAATTATATCCAAATGTATTAGTTTTTTCTGTTTAAAATAATGCTTGGTGGCTAGCCGGCCTATCTAATCCCAAGTAACAAGAAGATATTAAAAATGCACCCCAAACAAAAGATGAGAAGGTTAAAGAGGATCGTTATCTCTGGTTTTATCTCTAATATTCTACTGCACCAGTGTCAAACACCAGTTCGGCTAAGATTAAAAGCTTCGGGTAAGGTTTGTATTTTTTAGCAGTCCCTAACTATGGTAGCCGCTATTGGAGTTTAATGCTGGCTGGACAGAAGAAATTCACAGTCACAGTGATAGTGTTGGGCAACACAATGTTTAATAGCTAGAATGCTATCATTAGCTTATTAATTCACAAAATTTAATCAGTCATTTTTACGATAATCATAGCTGAAAAACTTACGTAATAAAAGAACTGGATCAACAGCCAGGAGTTAAATAAACATCACAATTTTGCCCGATAGAAGTGCGTGTTAAATCAAATCCACACACATAACCTCATGCTGGCATTAGATCAAGCAAAGTAATTTGGATGCAGGCTTCAAATTTTACTTGGCTCTATGATATTTCAATCTGGACCTAATTGGTGGACCAGCATAGCCAAACCAGCAAGCTAGCAGGACAACCATCCAGAGAGACTGGAAAGCTAGCCTCAAGCTACTGCACAGCAACCTTTACTGAAATCAAGTCCATATCTTTGTGTTTCTATCATTTATCTTCTTTCTGTTAAAAGGAGTTCTTCCTCCCCACTGTCACCAAGTGATCCTCATAACAGATTAAAAAGATGGTTGTTTTGAACTGGGTCAATATAAATCATAGTGAAATTAATTAAATATGACTGCAATTATTAATCCAGGGCCAAGCATGACGCTGTGCCAGCACATGCTCTAAGTAGCCACGCAAAGGATGTAAAACTGACAGCCGACACGCGCCAGAAATAAAGATTATCTGCTTAGAAATGCAGGAAAGTCATGCATAACTGAATACTGAAATAACAGTAAGTAGAAACATGCTCAAAATTTACTGTCCCACTCAGGAGTCCTCCAACATCAGCCATCTGCAGTAACAGTAAGGACCTCACAGCATGTTGTCACTGTGCTGTCGATTCCCTCTGTGCCGTTGGAAAATGTGAGCCAGACCACAGCAGATCTCCAAGCCACATGATAAGAGCCTCCGTCAGAGGTACAAGCTTGCAGCAAAAGCTCATGTGGGAGTCACAGCTGGCCATGCTGCATGATGCAGATGAAACGCATGCTTAGTTCACTGTACTCAGTCCAACAAAGAAAGACGGACACTGTTTTGGACTGTTACTGATAACATGTAACCAGGACTAGGTGAAGCTGTGTACCCAAAGATCTTTCAACTTAAAAAAAACCTGACAAAATAGAGCATACCAGAACTTCCACAGAGATGAATAGTTAAAGTTCTAAATGTAATCTATACAAAACAGTGCATTCCCTACACGTAAGTGTGCTTACAGACAAGTGTCTGTTGAAATTAGTCAATATCTTTGTTGCTATGGTGAAGTAGTCCATTTCAAGCTGGTGGCTTAAATGAAACCAGACTAAGAGTTTGCCGGCAGAACGGGGAAGAGTCTCTATATTCTTGGGTGGCTTTCAATGCTCTGCAAACACTTAGCAGTTACATTTGATGCTCTGTCTGTTTGCAGATGACACTGAGGTCCTTGCAAATAGATGAAGAGGGATGAATTGTAAACAGAAATGAGAAGTTGAAAATAGAATAAGAATAAATACCTAAAAGGTTCTTTTTTTTTTTTATTAGGGCAAACATTCTCTTTGG
>VUQR01019289.1:0-10733 GCA_015108515.1 Hemichromis elongatus
TCATCGCCCGGCCCGGCTTCATCATCATCATCGCCCGGCCCGGCTCCATCATCATCATCGCCCGGCCCGGCTTCATCCGTGCCTCATCTGGGCTCTGCGACGTCTGGTCCCGTCTCTGCGACGTCTGGTCCCGTCTCTGCGACGTCTGGCTCTGCGACGTCTGGCTCTGCGACGTCTGGTCCCGTCTCTGCGACGTCTGGTCCCGTTTCTGCGACGTCTGGTTCTGCTCCTGTGACGTCTGGTTCTGCTCCTGCGACGTCTGGTTCTACCACATCAGGTCCTGCCTCATCTGGTCTAGCGACTGCTATGTCGTTTACCAGCCTGCCTTTTTCATCATCATCGCCCGGCCCGGCTTCATCATCATCATCGCCCGGCCCGGCTTCATCATCATCATCGCCCGGCCCGGCTTCATCCGTGCCTCATCTGGGCTCTGCGACGTCTGGTCCCGTCTCTGCGACGTCTGGTCCCGTCTCTGCGACGTCTGGTCCCGTCTCTGCAACGTCTGGTCCCGCTCCTGCGACGTCTGGTCCTGCTCCTGCGACGTCTGGTTCTACCACATCAGGTCCTGCCTCATCTGGTCTAGCGACTGCTATGTCGCCGCCTGGTCCACGTCGTGTCCTGATGCCTCGTCGGCCACCTCCCAGGCCACTGACTGGACATCATCACCATCATGGCCGTCCTCCGGACCTGCTTCGTGGACGCCACTGCCTTCTGCGTGGCCGTCCTCCGGATCTGCTCAGTCGCCGCCACTGCCTTCCGCGTGGCCGGCCGCTGGACCTGTTTCCTTGCCGCTGCTGTCCGCACGGCCGCCCCCCTGAACTATGTTGGTCGCTGTGCTGTGGACCTCAGGGTCGCCCTCCTGAACTGTTTATGGACTCTAGTTGAGGGATGTGTTTTGTATGGGGTGATCTGATGCTCTGTATTTTGACTCCTGGTTTTTGTTTTGATCAGAGGTACTCCACTGCAGTAGATTGAATCATACCTATTTAATAAACTCCAGTTTGTGCGTGTAATTGGGGGGGCTTCTTTACACACCAAGGTTAATTATGGAGGACCAATTCTGTTTATAATAGTCCTAGCACAATGATAGCCAGTAACATTCAAATGCATAGCATGCGTTTTTATTACTATGCAAATAATATCCAGTTTTATCCATGAAGCCCGATGACACCCACGGATTAGTTAAACTACAAGAACGTTTGAAAGAAATAAAGGACTAAATGACTTCTAATTTCCTTCTTCTAAAATGAGATAAAACTGAGGGTTTGTGCTCAGTCCCAAAAATCTTAGAAACAAACACTATACTTACTCTAGATGACATTACTTTGACTTCAGGTAACACCGTGAGAAATCCTGGAGTTGTATTTGACCAGGGTGTGTCCTTCAATGTGCATATTTAACAGTTATGTAGGGATAGTTTCTTGCATGTGCATTAAAATTAAAAACGGAGTTAAGATGAAAAATATTTCTTTCCTTTCTCTTCCTTTCTTGTGAGAATGTAAAATTATGTGTCATGTCAAACTCCACATCAAATACTTCCACAACATGTTTGTTTCATAATGAATGGTTTGCAATCCATATTCTAGGTGACTACAGTTGATAGTTTTATGTTCAGCCCATGCTTAACACATATGATTTCAATCTTCAAACACCTGAGTTTATTTTTAAATGTCAACCCAGTCTGCCTGCTGAGTAAACTACATGCTCTCCACTGTAACTAAAACATTTTGGCTTACACGCTGGGGAGTGTAATCCAGTGAAATCTCTTTATTCTTCCTGAAGATGACATTTGTCAAAGTAGAATGTCGCAGGGCAGCAGTAGAGAGACTAACACTGAATGTAATGAATCTTTCCCAGACATGGCTCCAAGGATGGCCCTGAGTTAACAATATTTCGTGTTAATTAAAATGTTAATTAGACTATCCTTGTAACAAGAACCAGAGTTGCTGTGCTTTTTTTCCCCACTACACTTCATCTGACCTACCTTGGACATCACAAATGTCAAGAAACAGCAGGGAGGGAGCTTTGAAGTCTCCTCATATCCAAGATTTGACACATGTCAGGAATGTGAGTTTAAAGCTTATTTTAATTAAGAAGAAGTTATTTCACAGGATGATTTTCTTCATCTCTTTATACACCGAAGATGGCTTTAGAAAGCTTATCATAGAACTGTGTATTTGGGTCCAAATTATTTATTTTTTTTCATTTTATCATAAAAAAGTTGGATTCAGTTATGATAAATGGCCTGTCATACATCATATCACACCTCTTCTTGCTATTTTTCCTGTTTTCATGCTTTGCTTGACACGTTTCCCATTTTATTTTGACATATTCAGTTCCCTTCTCTTTCCAGTTGTCACATCATGCCCTTGTGTGTTTCCCTCCACTGTGACTGCCTGCAACACCCTGATTTGTGTCACCTGTGTCTTATTATCCGCGTCTCTCCAGTGTATTTAGTCTGTGTCTGCCCTTCACTCTTTTCTAGTTTCTCTATTGAAGGCATTTTAGGCTTTTCCTTGTATTAAGTTTCATGGGACACCTGGTTCTTTGCTTGACTGTTATAATCTGCCTCAACCTACATATAGTGTGCTGCATTGCCTACTTTTTGGACTGATCACAGTAAAGGGTGTTAACTAGAGTTTTGCTATATTGGGTCAAATGATGCTATATTGTATATATTGTATTTTTATAGAGCAATGGAACACATTTGTTAAAAATAAAACACTGTAACAAAGATATTGTCTGATCTTTTTAAGATAAGTTCTATTTATATTACTAATTATGTCAGAAGGGTAACCTAACCTAACCCCAATAACTGCATGCCTTGGGAGGAAGCTGGCGTAACCACACTAGCGCTGGAGATCATGCTTCACACAAAAATGCCCTGACCGCATGGTGGAGAAACTCAGGACTTTTTAAATTTGAGGCAATAGTGTTAAACACCACTTTTCACCATGATGTCTATTGGGGTCAGGTTAAATTGCCCATAGGCGTGACTGTGAGCATGAATGGTTGTTTGTCTCTCTGTGTTAGCCCTGCTTCAGATTGGTGACCTGTTAGGATAAGGTTAAGTGGAAGTAAATGGATGGATGTCACAATGTATTTCTGCCTACGCTAAATTCCATTTACCACGGAGTAAATAAGTAAATAGAAAATTTTGCATAACACTACTTTTTTGCCCCAGTACTGATCATCACAGATATTGTACATATGCAGTCATCAGCAGTCATAATATCTGTTGAAGGAGGACACCCATAGTGTCATAAGGGCACACTCTCCTCCCTGGGTTTCCCGCTTTTGAGATGACACCTAATTGTTATCTCCTTCATCAGTGCCAGTATAAAAGGACTGGCCAAGGCTCTGTCATATAATCTACCACTGATCAATGGTAACAAGTCAAACCTATTTCTCTGAGTAAGTGTGATGTATTCCTGCTTTTATTTGTTTCTTTTTTTCCAGTATCCCACTGTTGGCTAAAGATCCATTTGTCACCGGTTCATATTATCAGGATATGCCAGCTGGTTCTCTCTTCCAACCCATCCAGATCACTTACCCCATCTTCCTATGTCTCTGTTCACCCTCCACTTCCAACATTCACGTGGTTGACAGCCTGCACCCTACCCATGGACTCACATTTGGAACCGGACCTAACTCTTGTCTCCTTTCCTGGAAGAAACCCCCCCTGAGCTAACCCTTATTATTTCCCTTTACTTACCTTTTCCTGTTCGAGCAAATTGTTCGAGAAAAGGGTTAGCTTTTAAGCTGCCTCTTTCTTGGTTTGGTTTTGGGTCCAACCTAGTTTTCAACCACACCATCCTGACAAATAGCTACAAAGATGCCTTCACTTGATTAGCAACAGTAACACTGCAATGCTTGACTAAGGACCAATTAGGATCACATTTGAACAGAGAGGGTAGTGTGTAAGTTAAACAACCTGGGTAAATTATAGCCTTACTTTTGCAGAGTGTAGTGGAAAGGCTCACAAGATTTTAAGTCTACGTATACACTAACCTAGACAAATTTGAAAGCAGCGTTTTTAACGCTCCACGTCCACATTATCGTTTTCAATCATTTCCGAAGAGTTGTTCATCCACACTAAAATGACTGAAAACGCTTACGTTCCTGTACTGCGCATGTGTGAAACAAAAGACAATTCGACCTGCGTCATTTCCGATTGCCATTGATTTACTTTATGGCTCTTTGAAATGTCGTGGAAAACTACTGAGTTTGGACTTACAATGAACTTGAGTTGTTGCTGCCAGTAACACAAGAGTACAAACTCTCAAAAGCGACTGAGAACAGAGACTGGGAGACGTGCCAAAACAAATACGCTGAAATATTGGACCGCCTCAAAGAACAGTATCCTGCGGATGACACTGCTTACCCCCACAATAAGGATGACCTTACAAAACTCATAATTAGGGTAAAAATAAAGGCTATAAGGCTTAAGTACAGACACGTGGTAGACTCAGGGAAGAGAAGCAGGCATGGAAGAGTAGTACTCCTGTACTTTGAACTCCGCAAACAGACCTGGGGTGGTTCTCCAGCCGTCAGCACCATTAACTGTGACATCGAAAAAAGCGACATAAACAACGACAGCAGCACAACCGATGACAGTCTGTCGCGATAGCGCTTCTCCTTCGCCCTGTAGTTCTGCTCCATCTCCTGCTACAGCCAGTCAGGACTCTGGCACAGTATGTCTACAGAGACTCAACACAGACTTGACAGGCTGAAAGCAACACTGCCATCATACAGGCAAGAGACGCTTAAAAGAAAGTTATCAAGTCAAGGACAGCTCATTACAGTTGCACAGGAAGATCTCAAGCTGAGGAGGCAGACATTTGAGAGAATGGAGGCTGCAAACAGAGACTTTTCTGAGAGCGCTGGCAGATTGACATCAAACATTAAAAAACTTACAAATTCAGTTACAGAGGTGTTTCTGCTAATGAGACAATTAATGGCCCAGACTCCATTTGTTGCACCACCACCACATTACAGCTCACACTGTCAGCAGCATGGTTACTTCTATGGTCCAGTTGTTGCCTCTGCTCAAGTAGCCACTGATGTTTGAATTAGCAAATATGCAGGCATCATGAACGCTACCAGGCCACTTAATAACAATGCCCATGTGTTTTCAAATGTATCCACTTTGGAGAGCCTTTTCAGAAAGCTCAGCTTTCCTTGAGCAAAAATGCCGGCTCAGTATGGACGGAAGGACAAAACAGGAAAAAAGAAAAAAAATGTATTAGAGTGAACATGGTCTCAGATACACTTACCAGAGGAGGTGAAAATGCACAGGGTTTTCTATATTTTCTAAGCCCTCTCATTTTTTAAGTTGATTCTAGTATAAAATATTTTACTATATTTACTTTACTAATTTAAAATTTTACCAAATTTACTACTACTCTGTCATCTATCTATGAGAACCATCCAAATTCTTCTTAACACAGACTCCCCAAGGAATGGGGGATTGGAAATATTACTTTGAAATTTTTGTCAATATTTAAATCATAGCATCATGTACTTACTGCAGATTCGTCAGCTGTCCATTCCCACTGTGAAAAGTGACATTTATAAGTCACAAAGTTAGTGAATTGGTTTTAAATTTGATGATTCTGGAGGTCATGTAAGTTCAAGATTTTCTGTAAAAAAAAAAGAAAAAAGAAAGATGATATGTATTTTGTGACATGATGGATTAGCCTGCTGGAAAGAGCTATCACAAGATGAGCACAGCATGGTCATAAAATGAATGACATCTATTCAGACTGGCGGGGGGGGGGGCTTTAAACAACACCGTGGTAAAGCAGGTGATAATGTTGAAAGATCACTGTATAGAGTGCCATCACCACCGTTATCAGTAATCATTGATAGAAGGCAGGATGGAGCCATGCTTTCATTTGCTTAAATTCTGACAATACCGTATAAATGTCACAGCAAAAAATCAGAACCTAACATTAGGAAATAATTTACTCATTTTCCAACTTTGGTAAGGTGGTGCTAATTTTAGCTTGAGTTTCTCATTTTATACTGATAGCATTGGCACCCCGGCATTGGTCTGCTGGTGTTACAGCCATGGTAAGGAACATGTGTACCTAATGAAGTGGCCAGTGATTGTATACTAAAATGAGGACGTCTAGAATAGATGAGCTTTAATTGGATGCCTGTTGTTTGAGTCTCCAAACATAATTAGAATGTGAGTTTTTGAGTTATTCTGTTAGTAATCAAAGAGGCAGAATACACAACAGAAAAGCACTTAAATTTGGCACATTTATTTATTTATTTTTATTATTTGAATGAATAAGCACTCAAATCATGATAGAATCGAACTTTATTATATTTCTGTGGTATTAGCATTCTGTTTTGCTAAATTACCAGCTTGCCTCATGTTCCTGGCAAAAACCAAGATGCTACACCAACACTCACCCACTCACACAGCGATGAACATAAATACTTAATTGTCGGGATATGATGAAACTATTACTCCCATCACTGTAATCATTCCATTACAGTCATGATCAGATTGTTAAGATCTGTCAAAAATGATTATGTCAAATCTAAAATTAACTGTGAGGTAGACTGGGTGCACACTATAACTCAGCTTCTAGACAGGGAAAGAAACATATTACTGTCCTTTTCAGCCAGACCTATTCAGCCTGTCCTCTATCCTGCCATATGACATCTATTACAATACTACTCAATGACATTCACAAAGTGGCAATAAAAGATTCCCCCAATGTCAGCCCTTCTATCGTTGCAATGAAGTGAATGATTAAAAGGCATAAAGACCAGGAGCAATAGGCCGTGCTCGAGGTGACAGGCGGCCTGAAAGTGAGGGGGAGTTCTTCAAGTAGCCATTTGTTGCTGGGCCACAAAATGACGGTGCCAATTATATTTCATCAGCGTGTGTGTAAAGCAGTGGCTTGGCAAAGCGCGGAAGAAAAATGAACCCTGCTCCTATCGCTGTAATTAAGTGTTACAAACAAATCACGAGATCTGGAATAGCTCTCACATGCGATACGACATTCATCTGTAAAAAGCTGCTTCTCATCTCTGTTCACTGTATAGTAATGACAAGCTCCTCATTTCCACTTATAAAATCTTCCACTCTTCTGTCTTTTTCAATTTGGTATGTTTACAGGGAATTCAACATCTCATAAATGCTTAAAAACTGCAGGCTGATATTTTGTGAATTGAAGCATGAAGGCCTCCATAAGCGTTGAAAAAGTTACTGTGCAACCATTTCATAAAGCAAAAGTTTTGATTATAATTCTATTTTTAAAGGTAAGTTTTTAGTTGCTGATGAGCGAATCTTAATTTTAGCCCATTAAAAACAGTTCTGTGTGTTTGGGATCTTTGTCTTTTTGGAACATCCAACTGTGTCCCATTTGTAACCATCTAGCTGTTGATCTGAGGTAAAGTTGAAGAATTTGGAGGTCGCCCTCCTTCTTCATTATTTCATTCACTGTGTCTAATGTATCAATATCACTGGTAGCGAAACAGCCCCATGCTTGGTGGTTGGTACAGTGCTCTTAGGCAAGCCTTGGTAGCTCCTGGGTTGAACATTTAAAAACATTTGTTTTAAGTCTACACTTCTTAAATATTTGCCCCATTGTTTTAAAAATTGGTCATTCCAATGAGTGCCGTCAAAGCAATCCTTTTTATTCTAGAAGAGGCAAAATTACAGTTTTAAAAATGATAACTAATGAGGCGTTAATAGGCCTTCTTCTTGTAAAGTTAAAAGGCACTATAAAGCCCTCAGCACCACTTATGGAAATATTTAAGTGAGTGTGTGTATATATTTCAGTCTTTAATTATAGTTTTGACATGTGGATGATACGAAATAATAAATGAAAACATGTTCTGTTGATAAGCACACGTAAACTTCAAACAAAAAACTTAAAACCTTTTTTTTTTTTTACTTGTTCAGTCCTGTCTGGCAGTTTTAGCAAGCAGAATGATAGTCTGAATGTTTTGTTGTGCTAAAAACATTTGCTTTCCCAAGAGGAGCTCTGTAGACTCCACTTTTCTTAATCTTTTCTTTTATTGATTTATTGTATTTTATTATTCATTGGTTCAGGTTTTATACTGAAGCGGAGAGGGGGAGAAGAATGGGCTGGCAAAAGACAGGAGAAGAAAAATACAATAGAAATGAAATAGAAAAAGAAAAAAGGATAGAAAGACAGGGATGGGGAGAAAATACTGTAAATCTTTTAATAAGCGGTCTTTCAACAAAGCCTGGAAGAAGACCCAAACAGTCACCCTAAATAGAAGAAAATGGAAATGGGTTAGGATTTTCAGAAACTACCCAGGAATCATGAAGGCAGCCATGATACTGTTGAAACATTTAATATTTCCATCAGATGATGCTGACCAAGAAAGAAGCCCCTGCTCCAAAATCAAAATCTTCAGGCAAATGTCCATATGGACCAGCCATATTGGAGAAAAGTGGTCAGAGAGGACAAAGATCTATTAGGAGTTATTTGGCCACAATAGCAAAATGTATGTTTGGTAAAGGTGAGATTCTCAGAAATAACCACACCCTTCAAGCATATTAGTGGTAGCATCATGCTCTGCACTACACAAAGTAGATTGACCAAACAAAGGGGGGGTACCCCCCAAATTCTTCAACTTCACCTCAACTCACCAAAGAGTTGATACTTGGGTACATTGCAGCATGTTTTCATTTCATGTACCAGCCATTTCCCAATAACAGTGGCTTGTACTGGACAAAATGACCTGTATCCAGAATGATCACAGGAGAATACAAGTTTATAGATCTCTCACGTATCCATAATCTTTACGGACATAATATGAGTAAAAACATGAAAATGAAGGTGAGCACATTTGTTCTTGATACACCTGCAATAAAACCTTCCTGACTTAAAAGATGACATTTTATCAATACACATTTTAAACGAGCACAAACATCCATGTCTGCCTTTTATACCAAATTAAATAAAATTCACTACAGAAATCCTTTATCAACGCACTGAAACCAAATTGCCGCACACACAAGCTTCAGGGTCTGTGATGTAAGCAGTTCAGATCACCTTTCAGCCTGGATGTTCTAGCTATGGATGGTAGCGATTCAAACAGTGAAAAACAGCTCAGGAGTCAGTGTGTGAGTTAAATGTCCTGCTATAACAGCTTCCTTTAGGAATTTATTTTTGAGTATTAGCTTTTTTTTCAAGTATACATTTTTTATTTATCAGTTCAAGATTATTTGTTTTATAGTGAATGCTGGCCTGTCTTCTCTGCCTGTTTATGAACCGTATGTTAACTCAGAGGGAAGATACTCAATATTGATTCAACTTAGTCCAATAAGCTGTTCTGTAAGTGAAAACTGAGTTGCCCAAGATGGATAATCCCGAGTTTGGACTTTTCAGGGTCAAATCTTGTCTGTTTAAGAATATATCTCAAAAATGTATCTATCAAAGCTACGGTGCAGATTCTTTAGGATATTGTCCATATCTGTTGTTTGCCCATAGGCATTGTGGATAAACCTCCGCTCTTTGACAGGAGAGTAATGGGAGATTAGCAGTTAAAAGCTCTGCTTTAACTGCTCTGAGATCAGTCAAGATCATCTTGAAACAGAACCACCATTAGCAAATAGATTTCTAGGATTATCTTCTGTGATCTATCATTGCAACAGATATGTGTCTTTTACTGACCAATTTCATCAACATGTGTCATGTAGAAAAGGTGGAGTTAAAAGTTTTTAATAACTATAATATTCATGATAGAGAGGAGATAAACTGTCAAGTCAAATAGACATTTATTCTGTATGTATAATTTTGATCCTATATTTGGGATTTTTTTTATTTTTTTTGCCTGTCCCATTTGGTTCTTTGGCCATCAGAATTATTGTTTGAAGGACAAGAAAGCTGCCCAACGGATCTACTTTACCAAGTGGCTCACCATGGCCTTGTTGTAGTGGTCCATTTGATTGACCTTTGTTATTATTATTAATTTATTTATTTAAGTTATCACAGATGGGACAGGCATGACTGGAAGACAGGAAAGAGAGAAAGAAAGAAAAAAGAAAAAAAAACATTCAAACACTTACAGAGTTCTTGTTTGTTAAAGCCATTAAAGATGTATACTATACAATTACTTGGAACTTTAGAAAAAGAACAATCCAAAGAAAAATCAAAAGTCCAGAATTACACCAAAATTCATGCTCATGATGAGTGTATATAAACATCTAACCACAACTATAGGCAAAACAAGCTCTATTGATACATTGAGACACTTGGTTTTAGGCAATGTTTAAGTTTACCTCAAGAAATACCCAAAGAAGTAGGAAATAAAACTGCTATTTTATATTTTATGGAGGGCCACAAGAGCCACACGCATCGAAATAAAAAATTTCTGTGCTTAATTAATGAATTGTAAAATAAAATCTGCATTTGTAAATTCATTTTTGAATTCCAATTTAATAAACTTCATTTCAAAAAACATTTTCGAATTCCACTTTAATAAACTTCATTTCAAAAAACATTTTCGAATTCCACTTTAATAAACTTCATTTCAAAATCCATTTCCCTTTCCTGTTCGCTCAGGGATTAACGTGTGGATTAGCAGTTGGATTAACAACTTCATTTTAAAAATCCTGCTGCTATTCAAATTAGCCACACCGTGGGACGTAAGGAGCTCTCTGATTGGTCAGACAGCTGCCCGCTTTATTCACTGTTACGCGCACACTTTAGGCACCACAGTGCACAGTGCACACT
>VUQR01019296.1:0-12640 GCA_015108515.1 Hemichromis elongatus
GAAGGTGAGAGATGTCATTACGGAGGCAGATGAAACAATGGTCTCGTACGATGTTACATCTCTCTTCAAGTGCATCCCAGTCACGGAAGTGTTGGGATGCAAGTTCGTAAGAGATTACAGGATGACACCAACCTCAGCAACAGGGCCACTCTCAGCACTGACTAAGTGTGTTTGCTTTTCGAACTGTGTCTTCAAAGAAAAGCGTCTGAACTTCTTTAAGTTTCTTAAAGACATTTCACATGAAAATTAAGTCAAGACACTTTTCTTTCCAAGCTCCTTAAACTACAATGACCTGGATGCTGACTGAGAACCTTCATAAACATAAACACCCTGTTTCAAACCCCAAAACACACTGTGCCAAAAATTGGTCCACCCCAAGGATCTGGTCACCTGTAACAAACAGCCTAATATTGTGTACGTTGCTAAGTGCCAGGAGGATTTCCATTGATTATACATTAGACAATTGGCATATTAATAATCATGAAACAAGGTTGGGGAAACCTACATTCATACAGCAAGGACATCGGGATGTTGTTTGGACTGGAGAAGTGTAATTGGATGATAACAAAGAGACAGAAGGTAGTTAGAACTGAAGGAATCAAACTACCAGGAGGCAACATTGCAGACATTGATGACAGCTACAAGTACCTGGGGATCCCACAGGCAAATGGGAACCATGAAGAGGCTGCTAGGAAAGCTGCATCCAGAAGGTTAGGCAAGTCCTGAGGAGTCAGCTGTAAGAACAAGATCCGGGTTACCAACACCTACTGCTAACCAACTGGACATTGTGCGTCCGGACATACGTCTGTAGTGATTGATGTAGCAGTTCCGAACGACAGCAACACCAGGAGGAAGGAACACGAGAAGCTCGAGAACATGTGGTGGGTGTAGGTAATGATGGTCCCAGTGGTAATCAGAGCACTAGCTACAGTGACTCCCAAGCTAGGCGAGTGGCTCCAGCAGATCCCGGGAACAACATCGGAGATCTCTTTCCAGAACAGTGCAGTCCTACTAGGAACAGCTAAGATACTGCACAGGAACCTCAATCTCCCAGGCCTCTGGTAGAGGACCTGAGCTTTAAGGATTGACCACCCGCAGGGGCTAGAGGGAATTATATTCAATTAAGAATATATATATATACAATCAAGAATTTTACCTGTTTTTTTACTTTTATTTTTATAGTTGTATTTTGTATTTTTTGTAATTATTAAGTGACTATTTGTTTAGAGATGATTTATAACATCATTAATTTTGCTTATACTCCATAAAGAGCATCACTTTGCTTCTAGTACTGTGCTTGGCTGTTTTGTCAGCTGTAAATCAAACATGTCTGCTATGGTTGGCTAGCTGGAGGCAGCTCTTCACAGCCCATCTCAGTCCATCCTGCTTGGTTTCTGCACTGCCAGCACATCCTTGCCACAGGGTTACCTTTGGGTGAGTACAGTTCAAGCTTCTACTGTTAAACATCTTTTTATTCAGTATTCACCCCCTATGTGGATCTGTATATTAGAATGCATTATACATTGCTGTGTCTGTTTCATGTCTTTATAACCACCACAGTGTTAGCACTGCTGTTGGGTTAAGCTTGATTACTTGCTGTAAGAACTGTATAAAACCTTAGCTGTTTACCTCTAAGCTTTTGAGACACACTGTTATTGGTACATCACAGTTCCATGGCATAATTGCTTTTACTTCCTTTTTTTGTTTGTGATAAGCTTAGCTAATTTTATCATCTCATGGTCTTCAGGTTGCTGGTGGAGGTGGCAACTCCAGCCATGGGCAAGTGGAAATTTTCTCTCTGAACCGAGCCAGTGCTCGCTTGGTAAAGATCATCCCACTGAGAGCCCCGGTCCTTTGCCTGGAGTATGTGAAGGAGCCATGCCCCATTAAAGAGGAGAAGACTGAGAAAGCCCAAAGGGCAACCAAGACAGGGAACATAATCTGTGTTGGCCTGCAGGATGGCAGGTCAGTCTTTCCTACCAACGCAACACAGCACATTATTTGGTTTTATAGCCTGTTGGAAGATTAATTGTTGTTTGAACGACAGTTTTGTTATGCTTTTCTCATTTTTTTTTTTTAAATATCATCACTTTGTGGACCAGTTTTAAGGCCAGGATCAACCCTGTTTTGTAACTGAAGCACTGCTGCTAAGATAAGCTAAAAACAGTTATTTGTGCAGCTGTTTTTATTGGGAGTTTCCATTTACACCTGCTCATTTATTTAATTTGCTGAGGTTTGTACCAGGCAATTAATGCTTATTATGCCATTATTATTTTTTTTTCCCAGAAAAAGGGCCTAAACCCATTTTGTAAATTTTTGTTTTGACATAAACTGACAAAAAGTAGTGCATGTTGGAAGAGAGAAAATTTATTACTCTCCTATTTATTGATTTGACACAAAAAGGCTTTAAAAAACAAGTTTATTGCAAATACATTATTCTTAAAATTAAAAAAAATCATAGAGAACCAATAAAACTAAAATGAGAAGCATGAAATTAGCTTAATGACATTCATTTTTCTTATGCATCTCTTGTGAGCAGATTGTACTTGTGATGTACTTGTAACTAATGTAGAGCTAAGATTTTTCGTTACATCAGAAATATACAGATGTTTCCTAAATGTCTCTGCTGTTTAACAAAAAGGGCAACTATAAGGATACACTTGGCTGAATATGCATGTTTGGGTAATGCCACTTTAGCCTGCTTAGTAAATCTGGCCCCATGTGTAATATGTGACTTTTCTGTGTTTGTCTTTCCAGTATCCATGTTCAGAGCAGTGTGGACACAGCTGTTCAGTGCCTGCTGACCTTGGTAAACCCTGAAAACTGTCCAGTGCTCTGCCTCAAACATTCACCGTCTTTCCTGTTTGCTGGATTTGCTAATGGCAAAGTAGCTATATACCACAGAAAAGCTGGAGGTGAGCTGTCACAGAATACCACTCTGACACGATACTAGTTTGCAAGTCTGACTATTGAGGTTGTGCACTATTGTAGTAGTAGCTAAATCACAAAGCTCAAATTACCACCACCTAATTCTTCCTGTCAGAGAGACTGTGGGATGTGGACTCATGCAGGCTACTGTCTCTTGGCTCCAAGCCAGTCTACAGTCTACTGGCACTTGAAGACACTGTGTGGGCCAGCTGTGAAAACCAAGTCACTGTCATACAAGGAGACAGCCTCTGCACACAGGTATCTTGACTGTTCAGTACATGCACAGTGAGAACATTTTTAATGGACCTTTAACACTTTCTCTTGTTCTCTGTGATAGATGTGTATACTGTTACTCAGTAATGAGGCTGGCATTTTTACAAGTAATTCTTGTGAACTAACTGCTCGAGCTTCAGAATGAACTACTGCATTTCAGACATTTTTTATACTCTTGGATCTATATCCACCACAAATGCAAAGCTTAAATACTCAGACCAGCTCTGGCTGCGAGTAAAACAGTCCCACCTACCTGCTGTTCAAACCTACTTTTTAAGGCTAAAAAGATAAGAAGGCTTGTTTCAGACAGACAATGAACTGACAGGCTATGTCAAGGCCCAGTGTAGGCTCAATAGGGATTACCAATTCTACAAGAGAAGAATAAAAATGTAAGTATTTAATGTGTTTGACTGGTCAGCATCAACAGTAAAACCCATTTAGGAAAATACTGCCTGGATTGGATTCCATCTCTAATTCCCAAAAAGCTGGGATACTCGATAAAAGTAAAACAGAATCAAATGATGATATTTTATTTACAAAAAAAGCATCAAATATCAAATGGTTGTACAAAGTTGGGATACCACCAACAAAAGACTGGAAATGAACTGTTACTGAAAAGACAGCTGGATCATTTGTTCTAATGATCTCTTAATGTTCTTCAGTAGTAACCCTGTGTGGTACACAGCTGCTCTCTTCTTATTGTAATGGTTCTAAGTGCTGGATAGTTTTTTAGGGGTTAGGACTGATTTGGACTTCTGTGGTGAATCTTTTTTTGAACCTATGACCTAAAAAAATAGCTGACATTGTTATTGGCATTTTTGCTTGTGCTGATACATTATGTGTTAATTACCTTATGGTCATATCTCATTGTTTTCTGTTCAGTGCCAATTACGATTAAATGGTGGATTTTGTTCTCCTAGGTCTCTAAACTTTGTTGTGGCTAGTGTTTTTTCCTGGGTAGATGTCTTTGTCCCACTAGTTTCGGCCTTAAATGGCCTGTGTATGTGTGTTTGTGTGTGTGGCTGGAAGTGCGAGGGTGTGAAATGGGACGCTCTAGCCTTCAGATTTGCGTCCTGGTGTAGTTGAATAAACTCAGCCGTCTGCTGCTTGCTGTCCAAAAATATAACAGGACATTGGAGTCAGCTCTCGACCATCTGACACTTCTGTTTAATTAGGTTTTTTTTTCTTTTCTTATCCTTTATTGATCCCCGTGGGGAAATTCCTTTCTGCATTTGACCCATTCACTCTGTGAAGCAGTGGGCAGCCACCAGGGGAGCAGTGTGTAGGGCCAGTACCTTGCTCAGGGGTACCTCAGGGTAGCCTTTCAGTGGATTCGAACCTTCGACCTTCCGATTATGGGGGCACCACTCTACCTACTGAGCTATCCCTGGTTTCCTGATGTTACCAAAAGGGTTATGGCCCCTCCTTTGATGGTCCGCAACACAGGTGGCCCATAAAGAAAAGGAAGTCACACACACCAAAATCTTCATGTGAAATCTCCTGCAGTTAACACTCTAGTCTCTCCCACCAGCCTTACAGGCAAAGGGAGGGGATAGAGACAAAAGGATGTCTTTGATTCCCCTTTAAGCAGAATAACGACAACATTTAACAGTTCACTCCAACAGTTGTTCACTTTTTTTTTTAATAAATAAATTCGCTGTCTTTGTCTCGAAGAGTCATGCGTTTGGGTCTGCCTCTTACCTCAGATCTGACAAACTCAATGTAGAGCTTTTGTTTTCGTCCCATTACAGAGGAAAATCCCCCGTTTTATCAGGTAGGTATGTATTCTCAGGAATACATATTTAGCTGGATACTAGAGATGACTACATGACACACACTCGCTTACTATAGATCAGTCATGAAACTCGATACTAGGTGAGAGCTTTATTTATTGAACACAGAGCAGATTATTGTTTATATGAATTAATATATTTTTCAGAACACTCATGGATCATGTTTTCCTAAAAATATTTTCCACAAAATGAGTGATGTGACACATTTTGTAGAACCAACTGACATATTTCTTTTTGACAGATAAGCTACAGATTAACCTTTTCTTTCACTACTTCAGAGCTTTGAAGCTCACTCGGATCCAGACTTCAGTGTTAGCCACATGGTCCATTCTGGTGGAGGTGTTTGGATGGCCTTCACCAAAGGATCCTCCATTCATCTGTTCCACACAGAGACCTTGCAACAACTGCAGGAAGTCAACATCTCCACCCGTACCAACTATCTCTCTCCAGGCAAGGCCAAAAACGATATTGTCCCCCAGACAGACGGGCAAACCAGGAATACAGCATAGCTGCTTTTGACCTGTGTTTAAGCATTTTCAGAATATTGTTGTCACTGTCTGAATGTTCTAATGTCATGTTGAATCAGACACTTTCTGAACAAACTTACTTCTGGACTACACATAAATTTGCCAATATAAGTTTTAACAGGAAATCTCAGAATAATACTATAATGAAGGTATATCAGCTGACTGGCTCCCTTAAATATCAACCAGTTATGTCTATAACTTCTGTTCCCTGAAGCAGAGGAACAAGGTACAATACACATATGTGTACCCCCACCTGCACATACTGTATATATACACTACTGTCATTCTAGACATCCCGCAGTTGGACAGCTACCATTCGTGGCTTCTTCTTACTTATAAATCTCTTAATGCCCTGGCACCTCAGTATCTCTCTGACCTGCTGCAACCCAACACACAGTCTGGGATGCTACAGTTCTCAGACATGGGTCTGCTTTCTGTTCCTTGCACCAACCTTAATACCTTTGGGGACAGAGCCTTCAGTGTGTTGGCCTCCACCCTCTGGAACCCTCTCCCATATGAGATAAACAAAGCCCCGTCACTGGAGTCACTTCAAGAAACTTCTCAAAACTTCTCAAAACTCCCCTCTTCAACAAATTGCTCAATCTCTCGTAGCCTTTTTAACCTCTAGTTACTCTTGTGTAAAGCATAGTTGGGTTTGTTGAAAGGCGCTGTACAAATGTAAGTTATTATTATTATTATTATTATTATTATTATTATTATTATTATTATTATTATTATTATTATTATTATCAGCAGCCTTGTGTTGTACTTTGATTCACTCCTTCAGGGAACAGAAATTAACAGAATAGTTGTTAAATGGCACATTTCTGTTCTATATAACTTGCTTCATTTAACCATTCTTACAAACGACACATAAGTGCTGTCAATCTACATTCACACATTCACTTGCATAGTGTCATCACAGGTTATCCACCTTAAAGGCATGTATAGAGATGTCTTCAGCCAAGACACACAGGGGTGTGATATCCCATACTTTTTGTGATGTACCAACTGAAGTGACTAAAAAGGAAAAATCCCATACAATAAGTATACAGTTTACAGTAAACCTTGCCCTCCTGTTTACTTTTTCCTTAAGATCTCCATTTGGTGAGACTACAGTTTGAACTGAGCTCCTTAGTGACAGCCCAAGTTCAAATCTTGGCAGGCTACACACACACAGTGTGTGGCCAGGGTAATGGTCATGTAATGGTTAAATGTTTGTTTTCCAGGTCAAGTTTGTGTATCCAGCTTATTGATCTCTCAGGGTCTGCTGTGGGTGGGGACAAGCCAGGGTGTCATCATCACTTTTTCTGTAGCAACTCTTGAGGGTATCCCGAAGATCACAGGTCAGAACATGCATCAGTGCTCCTACGTGTTTTTTTGTGACTGAAGTTGAATTTACACACAGCATGTACTTATTACTGCTTGAAGATCTCAAGATCTTTTTTGATATACAATATATCCATGTAGCATTGAAACACATTTACTTCTTTCATGTATTACTAAGTATGTATTATACTATGTATTTCATGTATTACATGTATTATTAAAATGAGACAAAGTGAACAGATGTACAACGTTTATATCCTCAGGTAAAGGGATGACATGTCTGAATGCTCACTGTGGTGCTGTAGATTTCCTGGTGTCAGCCTCCAGCACCCTGGCCTCTGACTTGCTTCGACGGGAATCCGTGTTCAACATTACCAAAGAGAGTGCTAATGGAGAGGGAGGAGGTGGAGTAGGTTATGTAGGAGAAAGAGGAGAGCAGAAGCTGGAAAATAGCCACCATACAGAGAACTTTGAAACTTCTCAACGGAAGCAGGACAAACCTAAGCATCTCCTATTGCAATACCACCTCCATTCCACCTGCCAGCTTCCTGGGAAGCTGCTGACAGCTCAGCCAGAACAAGGGAACCCAAGGGCATCTCCAGATCTCCAGATGGAGGACGGCTCCATCTATGAAGTAAATGAGGACCCTGATGTTTGGTTGAGAGGGCGGCCACTGGAGTTGGGAAGGGATGGAGAGGCAAAACGTAACAAAGTCACTTCAACAGCCATCTTCTCTGGTGGAAGAGGATACCGTAGGATAGGACTGTCGGCATCAGAAGAAACCTGCTCAGACTCCACTGAAAACACACTGCTCGTGTGGCAGCTCCCTCTCAAGCTTAGCCAATGACAGCTGTCTTTGTCCTCAGTTACTCTAGTTCATCTGATTACTCTTAGACCAGGCTCTTTTAAACATTTAGGTTGTCATTAAGTCGTCTTAAGTCATTTCAAAATATACATATCATCTTTGACAGTGGACAGTTAAAATAAAGATACCATAACTTAAGCCTACAGATGACTACAGACGACAGTCCAGACAGTGAATACTAGGTGAGAGCTTGATTTACTACACTGAGCAGTTAACTCTAATAATGTTGCAAATCACAAAGGTAGCAGCACGTGGCATCAGTAGAGAGGAAGAACTCTGTATTTACAGGAAGCACCCCCCCCAAAGAAATATGTATATAGTGAAATCAGCAATGTTTTTAAAATGAATACTTGGTAGAACATTTCTGTACAGAAACAGGTTGTATGTATATGTCAAATGAGTTTCAAGCCTCGGTGTCTGCATTTAGACCCTAAACTTTTTTATTTTCACACACAGCTCAATGTTAGGCCAAACAAAATTAACATAGTGGCATATTATGAAAAGAACTTAATGAAAACCTAAATCTTCATACAATAAACAAACAATGTAAGAAAGTACATCATAATCAACGTGTAAAGCTATCATAATGAAAGTTTCAATGGTGCTTGTGTGTGTGTCAGAGAGAGAGAGAGAGAGAGCGCGTATGTATAGCTACAACATAAATACAATGATGTTGTCATTGTGGAATGTACTTGTAATTATTAAATTGTACTACATTTGTAAATTGGGTATTTAAATGTCATGTATGTATTTACTATTTCAAACAGTGTGTTTGAAGCAACTGTTCCATTTCAGACCCCAGAAACACTATTGGCAATATACTGGTAAAGGTGTAAAATCGGTGGTGAAATGGTAACTTTTTCAACAAAAAATAATGCAGAAAGAGTCTAGGGGTAATTTATAGAATTGTCTCATATTTGTCCAACATAGCAGCTCCAACTACCAACTTAGTAGAATATAATCACAACTGTGCATATGGTTAATTGTTACAGCTGAGCACCCAGGGTGAACTAAACATGAAAACGGCCTTAATTCGGGTTGTGGATCCTCCTGTGTCTTGACAGACAGCCAAGTGGATCTTCAGGCTCAGTGCTGGTGAAATCTTTTTGGGGTCTTCCACTTGACACACCAGCCTATTAATCAACCAAAGACACAGACTTTTAATTCATTTGAAAGCCTGATGCTTAGCCTTGTCCACCCCAGCTGTAAAACTCAAAAACCAGTCTTATTTGTTATCATCTATCGTCCACCTGGGCCATACACAGAGTTTATGTCTGATTGCTCAGACTTTTTATCTGACTTATTGCTCAGCTCAGATAAAATAATTATTGTAGAGGATTTTAACATCCATGTAGATGATAATTGACATAATGAAACCTTTCCATTGCCCACAGACAGAGGTCATCTATGCTTCCAGTGGATTGGTGACTCCTGAATGCTCGTGCACAGTCTTCAGGCCTTGCGGAGCTCGGGTCACAGAGGTAGCAGGCGCTCTGTTATTAAGAATGCCAGCACAGCAAATATCCCCAAACATCGCGCAAATGCCCCTAGGAACCCCAATTGCATATATATATGTCAGTGACCTTACTGAGAGGTCAAACAATCCTGTTGACTGTTTGGGCAGCACGTGGTGTCTCCGCCTGGCTGTTAACTGAGCAATGCCAGGCTTACCCAGTCGCACCCCTTTTTCACCCACTAAAACTAGAGGCGCCGCTGAATGTACCATGGCAGATAGACCAGAAGTCCCGCTAGGGATTCTGACATATAGTCTATATCCCCCACAATAATAATACAAACCAGCACATGCCCACAGGCTTAAGTTGGTGCCGGTGTCCCTTGTTGCTTTTCCTGTGGCCAGGTACGTCACAGTGCACTGATCGAAGTTAATTTCCCCAGCGTCATGCTCATGTCTCTCGAAAAGAGACACAGTAAAGTTAAAACAGGAGTAATTAACATTCCTTGGTTTAAAAGCACCAAGTACAACGTGACTGTTAATTGATGGAAACAAACTAACTAAAGTGGTATAATTACCTTTAGAGACCGCTTCTCCATTGAGTTTAAGCATGCACCTAAACCACACATGATAGCCCCACTCGGTGGAGTTCCAACCTTTATATGGCATGACAGCACGCAGATCAAATGGCAACGCAGTGGTGGACCCTTTAATGTAGTCCAACTCTATTCTACCATAACAATTTAAACACAGTTTACCTGTTAGACCGCGTTCGGTTCGCTTCAGCGTGGGCGATGAGTTCGGGCGGTGACTGAGCTCTGTCTACATCCATGTTCCTGCAAGAAACCTGCAAGAACATGGATGTTGAACACGGATTCCTGTCGAAGACCTGCAAGAAAAATCGCAGTTACAACAACAACACTTATCACTCGTAAGACTGCCCTCACTCTCCAGCTTCCCAATAACCCCATTTTAACCACTTCTCTACTCCCTTCTCTGTCTAAGTTTCTTTCAACCTTGACTTGTCTTCGGAGTGACTTTTATCTTCCGGGTTGGGTGATTCTCTGATTCTCTTCTTTTTTCAACCTCCGGGGTGGACTACCCTTCGGTTCTTTGCACAGATCAGGGGATTTATTTTGCTCCTTGCTGGGATCTGTGTTCTTAGGCTCAGCCGAGCCCCCCCTTTTTGGCTCAGAGCCTTCTGCACCTCCTAGGCTCTTCTGCCACAGCAGACTGGCTACCATAATGCCCGGCCTCTCCTTTTCCTCTCAGCATGACCATGTGAAATGTTCTCTCCACCAGCTCCAGTAGCCCTGTCCACCTTGGCTCCGACCACTTTCTGTTGTAGCCATCGGGCTGCTGGCAGCATGCTTTCCTCTTGGTGCCCTGCCCTTTCACCAACCATGGTTTCTCTGTTTGTTTTATGGCCATATGAGTGACATGTGGGGGCTGTTATGTGCCCTGCATCAGATCATCGCTGGTAAGATTAATTTTCTCAACAGTGTTTCTTCAAGTTTCTAAGCTTTTTTGGCTCCCTTTTCATACATAAAAATACAACTCTGACCTTTACTAAGGGGGAACCACTGCTTTGAATTATTACAACTACTTCATACACTTCTGTAGCAACATCTGTAAACAAACAAAACAGTTCCAAAACCAGGTACAAGACACCGGAGAGCTCAGTAATGGGGCGCATTTCCTCGTCTGTAGCTTTCTGCTGCTCCCTTAACTGCGCAGCCACAAATGACACCTCCAGTTATCCTCTGTGCAAGACTTCATATAGTTTGGAATTCTGTATTTAGGCTTTAATTTTATTTCATTTTGGCTTTTTTCATCCTTAGGCTTAGGCTTTATTTAGGGTAAATGCTAGAGGGAAAATTTGCGAAATTTAGTACAGGTATTACAGAAACAAAAATAAAATAAAGCAAAACAAATCATCAAAAAATGAAATATTCTCTGTATTTTTTTTAATTTAATTTTTGATTAATTTTTTTTCACTTTTCAATCCCACAAAATCATTTCAGTTAGTTTGCTTTTTTTTTTCTCAAATGTATAGCTTTAATTTATATTTTCATTAATTAAAAATGTTTTTTTAATGCAAAGTTTTAGTTTTTAGTTTCGTTGCAGTTACCTGCAACAAGCATGCTCTGTGCACCAGGGTCCATAGGTCAAACAGAAGTGTGCTGCTAAAGCCATATGTGTAAACACATCTAGTTTAATGCCTACTGAGACTAGAGGTTGAAATGTAATCCACAGCAGTTTTTATATCATGAAGGCTTTTACTGACTGGATTGGGCTACCTTAAAATGTGTTGGATAGGTCAAGGTTAAAAAAAAATTTTACAGCTATTTTCTTCCAAGAAGCATTAGGACCCTGATAAAAAAAACCCCAACTGTAATTCAGATGGATCCAAATGAACCCTTTTATCTAAATCAACAAGACACACAGTATTAGGCAATTCACATTAACGTTTGGCAGACATCTATTGCCTGATCCACGATTTTAATGGTGAATAATGGTGAATGTGAAGATGAAAGTGGCTGCAGCAGAGCATCACAAGGGAGGAAACATAGCAATTGTTGACGTCCATGTGTTTTAAAATAAGGACTTTGATCAAAGTATAAAAAAACAATCAAAAAACATATATTAAAATCATATTATTTTGTCCCACTAGTTTTAAAACTCTCAAAATGAGAAAATGAGTGGTTAGGTTTAAAAATGTTCTTTTTTGGATAACCCCTTGATCATTGTCCCAGAACACTAGGTTCAACACTAAACTTGACAATGTGTCAATTTACCAACTTTCAGGGGAGGAACTGCAACAAGAAAATTATAATCTTATATACAACAGTGCTCTTTCCTTAGGAGCAGTACAGTTACTGCCATTCATAGATAAAAAGGATCTTGCCTTTTGTATCACCTTACTTGATACCTTTTTAGCTAAAATTAAATACTGCTATATTTTGGGTTTTTCGGAGTATCATAAGGACACAAGTAACATGACAACTGAAAATGTCAAATTTAGGAAAACATGTTGGCATTGTGGCCCGACATGTTTTCCAAGCATAATTTTTAATGTAAATGTATTTTGTAATCAGACCTCCTTGAGTCGCATACATCCTACAAGAAGGCTTGATTAAGAAGAATCTAGATACTGCCCAGCCTTTCCATCTCCAATCTACTGTACTATATAAATACATTGGAGCAAGCATACATCCATGCAAACATACACGGAAATACAGTACATAAGGTGCTTCACAGACTTTGTACATTTCTAACAAGCTTGAAAGTCCATACTAGGAATGGCCACCTTTCTTTACGGCATCTTGAGGGGCATTCAAAGATCTTCTTTGGTTATGGGCTTATAATAATAATAATAATGGATTGCATTTATATAGCGCTTTTCAAGCACCCGAAGCGCTTTACAATTCCACTAATCATTCCCTCTCACATTCACACACAAAGTAATTTG
>VUQR01019297.1:0-22683 GCA_015108515.1 Hemichromis elongatus
TGTTGGCTCAGTTTCAGTTTAGTTTCAGTCAATAAGTTTTTAGTGGCTGTGTTGAAGATTAATATGTACTCATTTGTGACTCGGAGCAACAACTCCACCTCATTATCATTCCATTTGACACATTTGGTGCTTTGTCTCGCCATTTCGCCGTTCGTTTTAAAGAGCCGGAAAGTAAATAAACAACAGGTAGGTCGGTTCGTCTAACATTTAACGCATGCGCGGTACTGGACACGCAAAGGTGTGAAAAACGACTCAAAACGGGATCGTTTTTCCACAAAAGCTCCGTTTTCCAAAAAATCCGGACTAGTGTGGACGGCTACTTTGTGAGGGTTACCTGGGAGCACCTGGCAGAGGTCTTGAATTCCCACCTCTGGCAGAGCATTCTGATGGAAGCTTGGGATTGGTGCAGTGTCAGCACCAATGCAGACGCTGTACCGTCCTGTTGCTGTCCTGACTGTGAAAGCAATGCTGTGTAATTATTGGTCAATCTACAGTCCTACCCTCAGCAATGGCCACAATGTCTGGGTAGTGACCAAATGAATGAGCACTTCTTGAGAAGGGCGGCTGAGTAGAGGTGAGTAGATCAGAGTACAGCCATTAGGTCTGTAAATCAAAACAAATCTCTTGATGTTTCAGCATCCAACCAGGATTCCTCCTTGACATCTCTGAAAAGAGGTTCCGGGCATGTCACACCAACGGCTGGGAGTGAAAAAGGGCTGGTCATACTAGTCCTACTGGTCAGATGAGCTTGAGGAGGTGGAGGACTGAGTTACTTTCTTTAACCTACTGTATACATGATCCAGGCCTAAATCAGAGGCAGAAAATGGATGGATATTCTGTAGTTTAAAGAGAAATACTGCAACACTTTAAAGTTATTAACTTTATGGCTCTAATACTTCTGGCTACAGCTGCAAGTAACAACTGCAATTTATGCTAATGAAATGGTTGATCAATGCTGGCTTAAGCTGCATAGGTGCATAGCTGTACATTTTTTTCCTTTTTTTTTAATAATTTCTCTATGATAATAAAGTTAGCATAAAGAAATGAAAGAATCCCTTTATTAGCATGAGAGCATCATCAATCTTGAAATAGAGTAAGCTATCAAAACACAGCCGGGATTGAAAAGGTTGGATATTTCTTTCTTTGCTGAGCAGCTATGTTAAAAGGCTTTAAATTTTATTCATGTTGTTGTTCTGAACTTTTATAATAACCTGAAATATAGAGCGGGAACCTAAAAATAGAACCGAGCTGAAACAGGAAGGAGAAACGTAAAAATGAAGTATGTTAATGCTCACAGCTGCTTTTACACAGTGTCTTGCTCTTTGGTTTTCATGCACATCAGTTCTCTACTCCATCCTTGCACACATGCGTGTATATAGAGACATGTGAGAACTCACACATGATTATGGGAGCTTGAAGCTTCATCGATCTCTAGGAAGTCTCCATACAAGCACAAAAGAAACCGAGAAAACCAAGTGCATTTTCTTCTGAAATGCGCACATACACAGTGACATGCACACAGTGTTAAATACAAGTCAGATACATCAAACTTTCCTACTGTGACTGGAAAAACACACCAAGGGCTTTTTCACTGGGTTGCTGACTACTCCCCAGATAGTCACTATACTCTGAGGAAACTGTTGCTACACTTAACGAATATCATCCACTCAAACATGCATGCAGACATGTCTGCACAAATGAACACAGATAAGCCTCGCTGAGGTTGAGATCATAAAATCAAACCTTGAAGAGGTGGGCCGTGGTAGCACATATAACAAAGCACACACACAACTATGCAACATGTAGAGAACAAGACAGAAAATATTTAGGCCTATTAATGTTAATGCTGTGTATTTATATGCAAAGCAATCTGCGCTTTGATCACAGGAGAAACATTGACAAATTGCATCTTGTAGGCAAATAGTGTGATCGCATTTTTTCTAATTACCTGAGGCTATCACTGTAGATTGTGATCCATGCATAATGCACACACTCAAACACACACTCATCAGCCGCTAGAGCTGTGAGGAGGCGATCACTCTACCCCATCAGCTGTAATAGGTTTTCACAAACAGCATCACCAGCCAAGCGCACGCACGCACGCACGCACACGACAGACCAGTCACACCTGAGGGGATTCATTCTGCTGTTGCTATTTTTGGCTGTGAATGAATCGTATCTCTCATAACTTGCATTATTCAAAAGAAATCCAAAATTCTTCTGATTGAGAGAACGCGTAGAAAAATGCCAATGGGTTCTGGGATATGCAAATGGTATCTCTTCTGAGTAGTGCTTACACACACACTGGCACACACACACACAAAGCAGTAGAGCCATAGGCTTAGCTGTCCCTATGACAAACGAGGCTCTGAGCCCACAGCTATTCAAGAAAGGTCTGTAGCCAGACTACAGAGAGGGAAACCCCACCACTCCCCTTCCCAGTCCCTTCTCAACACACACACACACACACACACACACTTTTGCTGACTACATTTATTTCTTTCTGAAAATGTGCTGTATTGACATCTCAAATCAAAATCATCAGGATAAATGAACCTGATATTATATTACCTGGATCCATCATATATAGACCCATTTATCATTGTAACTGTGTAAATGTGCTACAAGTTAGGGTTTGAGTTTGGAAAGTTCAGCTTGCTAAGGTCTGCATAGGCCTAAACTATTAAAGGCCTACAAGCACATTAGACGTCTGCGCACGCTCTGAGATCTTTTCTTTTGAGATCTCAGCAGACAGATAATTTATGTTGTGCTGACTGAGCAAAACTATAGTTTGCAGTTTCCTTCTGCCTTACATATTGATTATGTAAAACATTATGTAATTACATTGATTATCTCTTTGATTCTCTCTCACTCTCTCTTGCTCTAGTCTAAGTTCTGTAACTGGGCAGTTAATTTTCCCAAGTGGCCACATGAGAAACTGGGAATGCTGTGGAGGGCCACACCAATAAGCTAAAATGAATTCTGCTCAATATTAATTTAATATCTTTAAAACTGCTCTTATCTTACAATATATCAATGAAAACATGAAATACTCATAATAAAAATGGCAACATTTTATTACTGTTAAATCAGCGCTCATATTTTTCAGCTTCAGTCTATAAAGATAGATCCATGAACAAATCACTCCCTGTCATAGTCCCTTTCACTGAGCACATTGCTGCCAGCTCCTCTATGATCTCAAACTCTTCTGTTATCCTACACAGAAAGACAGCTGACTGGGCTGCTCTCCACTTCTGATTCAGAAATACTTACAAGTCCATGATTTGTTGAAAGTTCTACATTTTTCCTTTTTTTTAGTGTCCGTTGGGGCTAGTAAAATCAAGTCTAACACGAACATCTGTTCCAACACATTTACAGTGACACTATATTAGCTAGGGTGACCATATTTTGATTTCCAAAAAAGAGGACTCTTGACTCCTCATGAAGAACTTTAATTAAACTGTTTGCATAAAGAAAAATGTAACATTTTTCCACAATTTAAGTGATGCCTTCTGTTACGACCCGGCTCAGCTAGGCAATAGGGGAAGTAACATAAATAATCCCAGAGACGGAGGGGTTAGCTTAAAACAAATGCTAAGTTTATTGTCCCAACTAAAAACCGTTAGTGGAAAATCACACTAGGCAAGTTAACCAAGAGAAAACAACTCAAACACTCAAAACAACACAAGACTACTAAACAAAAGGAGCATCAACTCAAAACAGCAGTTCTAACACAGAGGACCAGATGCAGGAGGGACAGCCAACACAGTCTGCTTGGAATACAGAGTCCCCCGCGAGTGAAGAATCCTCAGCCCCTTTTATACGCTCAGGTAAACGCCGTCAGCCTCGTCATTGGTCCGCTGTGCCCAGGAATCTGAGAGCAGCCAATGGAGCGTGTGGACTGGCACATTCTGATTTGCATAAAGTTGGGCGGGCCAGGGTCCCCAGCCACCCAACCACCTGCAAGTTTCAGGATTCTTGCAGCTTCAGTCAGAAAGGCGGGCCCACTTGAGGCCAGGGGCCGTAACACCTTCTCTGTGTGGTTAATGACTCTTGAAATAAAAAATGTCAGATAGTATTTGTTGCACTTGGTGACTTGTAAAAGCCTAACTTAAAAGCCTCTGGAATTAAATAATGGCACAGAAATAATGCTTCATCTGTATAAGATAAATTACCAGCAGCAAAATATTTTCCTCCTTTGAAGTTTAGAGCTTCACGAGTGACTTCCACTGAATGTGGCGCTATCGCACCATTGACAATAGCTTCAGTCGTAGTGCAGACACTGCTGAACTTCTTAGCTGCGCTAGAGTCTAGGAATGCTTTTTTAGGCAACACACTAGTGCAATCCATTCATCTGTAGATATTGTGATGCTTCACAGTATGAAATGCTGTTTTTCTGTGTCCATGTGAGCAACAAGATCACCCACACATTTGTTAGACACACAAACGTATGTGCCAGCTCTGCACACGGTGCACTCTGCCTCCCATTTATGCCAACCGGGACAGTATGCAGGAAATTTCTTTTGCAGTTCATCTGAAAAGGTGCGCTTCAGCATCTTTTAAACATCACCAGGCGCGCACCTGCGCACTGTCTGCCCCGTCTGTGAGCGCAAAATAACCACTCGCAAAGCAGGCAGCAGTTAAGGTGTAACGTAATGTATATGGGTCCCCTGTAGACTCATAAAACCCGGACATTTTTATTAATCTCAAAAATCCCCCCGGATGCCCCGGACGGAACGTAAAAAGTGGACATGTCCGGGGAAAAGAGGACGGTTGGTCACCCTAATATTGGCGTACACACACTCATGTATGTTTTTCTTTCTTCTTTTTCAAAAAGCAGTTACCTTCAAAATGAAAGCAACAAAAGCTGTGCTGTTATTTTCCAGGAAATGGGGAATTTATCAAAGATTCCTTCAATAAAAGCTCCTCTCAAGACCCAAAATAAAATGTGACATATTAACATAAGCGCAGTCCATCTTATTAGACTTATTAGCCAGTGGTTGTTACTTACAAACCTGTTAAAAAAACCCACTTAAAACCAAAGTTGCTACAGAGCTAAGAATCGATAGACCTGACAAGACTTAGAGCAACTAACTCCACTACCTTAAAAAAAAATCCGACTGTGCTTCTTGTTCCACTGTTTCTCACATGAGCTCATTTCACATAAGGACAGAGCTGCAGGGGCCTGCATTTAATGGAGGACTTAAATGTCACGTTACTGGAGTGACTTCTATAAAATTCATCACTCGGTGTTAATGGCTTAGAAATGTCACTCATGCACACTGCTTTCCAGAGGACCAAGGAAATATGTCTGAGAGGAAACGGGCACTGCTGCTTTGAATGGAACCCATAAACACAAAGATCGCATCTCAACTGCTGGTGTGCTTATCTGCCTGAAGTGTCTCAGCGAGGTAAGGAATGGAGAAATGCCTACTTTATATTTATTTGGATGACAGAATTTTGTGTGTGTGTGTGTGGTGGCTCATTCAGGCTAACCTACACTGATTGTGTTCAGTTGTCACTGCACTCTTTTGGCTCTTAGTGAGCTCTCTAACATTTATAAGGGTTAAATTAAATTCAGGTCTGCTTTACTTCTGCTTCTAGGAATATAGAGCTATTGATTTTGATCAGTATTTAGTAATATGCAAATTATACTGTGAATAATGTGCATCATATTTTCCCAGAGTAAAAGGTGACATTACAGCCCAAAAGCCAAAGATATGAAGAGGAAACCACCAAATAAATAAAAAAAAAAATACAGAATCAGAACTTTTTCTACATTTTTTCCGATCGCCTAGTCAGTTAAACAACTGGTTTAATTATTTCAACTCTCTTAATAATATCTGTCAGATGCAGAATGAATAAATTGGTATGTTTTGTGTCTAAAGAAATTCCTCTTACCTCCAACTTGTCTTATTCTGTAGTTTAATGTTCCATAGACTTACTATATTGAACTACGTGGTCGGTGGGTTTGAGAGAATAGGTTATGATGTTATTAACAGCTTATGTTATACATTTGTACCTAAATGCATGGCAACAAATGAGAATTTTGTGACATTTTAATTGCATTTAATGTTCCTTTTATTGCCAATGTGTGAATTAATTGTAAAATGTAACTTTGAACATGTTTTTTTTCAAGCAAAGTAATATTAATATTGTATGATTTTTACATTTTACTGCTTGCAGTTAAACTGAAATAAATTTTAAAAAAAAATGAAACAATATTTGAATCACATTTAATTTCTTTTTTCTTGCTGAACAAAAGTGGCCGTCTATTTCAGTAAGTGCTGAACTGCTTTATAATTCATGCACACTCTAAACTCTATTCTTCCTGCACACAGACCACACCTTTTCCTCTGCCTTATGAAATATCCATAAAGGTTTAAAAAAAAATGTTGAAGTCGAGACTTGAAATAGGTCATGTTCTGATACTTCTTTGTTTATTGGTTATGATTTTTTCCAAACAAGATGGCTTTCTGTGTTTTGTTTTTTGTCCAACAAAGGACGAGGAAGGATTCAAAGAAAACGCTGCATTAGGGCTGACTAAAGCAGATTTCGCAAACCATAACTGTTATTTTGTCAGTGTCATAATATTAAGAAACATTTTCACAAATATAAAAAAAAATAAGACATTGGAATAAAAATATAAAACAAAATCAATCATACAGGAAATAAAGAAAGAAAGATAGAAAATTCAGAAAATAACACATTTGTTCTTTTCTTAGGTGAAAAGGGAAAAAAGGTTTAAACAAGAGGAAAACGGGACGTGTCACAAAAGCATCGGTGACATTTTCTGAAGACAAATCATCCCACTTTTCAACCCAGTGTTTTATATTACTGCCCACCTTTCAGTCTGAAGTGAGAAGAGCCCGAGTGAAAAGGTGAAACACACTGATGTGATGCAGCATCAATAAACAAGTCTGTCCTTTAGACTCAAAACAAAGCAATTTAGCAAAGCGTTCACATCCCGGAGCATCAAATGACTTTTGGAAGTTGTCACCTGTGTGTTTGTATATGAGGTATCTTTAGGCAGGGGGTGCAATAACAGTGCCAGCCAAGAGACAATGGTCCCCTTCTGTGTTTGGAGGTTGGAAAAGTAGCAGTGAAAACATTTATCAGCCCAGAGGCCACGAGCTTACATTCCCTTTTGATCACTTAGTTTGAATTTTTTTCCCACAGGCTTTTTACTTTTACTTTCACTCAGTGACTAAGTGTAGGTACAAAATATTACTTTGGTGAGGTTTAGGTGCTAAAATATGCATGATTTGGTTTTAAAAGCACTTAAAATACTTGATTATGGGTTTGTAAAAACTGTGTTTTGGACTGAAATAAACCCCTTTGTAATCCTTGGCTTTGAAAAAACTGTAGGCTTTGAGGATGTGTGGGGTTTTTGTCTGTGCCACATCATAGTCACATGTATAATATATAACATTTCCATAATTCTAAATCTAAAATAGCCAGTGTTATAAATCATTTTCACTTATATCAAATATTTCCAGCAATAATCTAACACAGAGAAATGTACGATTGTTTTCAGTATCCATATAGTGCTTGAAATAACACTAAAACGTTATTATGAATATTATCAAATGAAGCTGTGGTTTATTTCCTAAATAAATTCAGCCCATTACATTAGCTACAGTTGCTGTATGAGTCATCAGCTTTTCACTTGGTAAGTTAGCAATTAATAATATGTTTAAAAGCAATAACATACTTTATTTCTACAGTAGCTTTCTACACCAGATGTCAAAGAACCATTTACAGCCAGTTCATTAACAATAAAATAATAAAAAGGTCACATAAATCACTAAGTTTCTTTATCTTGCTGCTCACTTTAGGTATCATCTACCTTGATCTCAACCTATTCCCAGCATCCTCTCCTTCTCTGTGGTCGTCCCTTTCTCCTCCTGCCTCAATCTTCATTATCCTTTGTCCAGTATACTCGCTTAGCTTTCTATCTTTTTGTGCCACTGCCCCCAAAATATAAATCATAATACGCTGTCACAGTCATCTACTAGCAACACTAGTTTAAGACAGTTTAACTAGCAACATCTGATCCATACTTTACTTTTTATCATCTGTTTCTTAAACTATTCATGTTTAAAAGATCCCAAAAACTCTTCTGGTATTGTCCCATGTGTTATCGCCAAGACACCAGAATGAAATGAAATACAGCTCCAGTCACCATCATCATCACCAACATTTTTTTAAAAAGTGCTTTCAAAGGACACTATTCAAATATTCGAATACTCAAATTTGTTTTGGTTTTATTTTCTAGTCACAGTAAGCAGGCATTAATATTCCAGTCATTTTTTTTTTGCAATTAGCTTTTCTGTACTCTCTCACATTCACTGACGTCTTCGTCCACATTGTGGTTTTGGTTCAGAAGTAAACTCTGAACAAATGTCAAATCGGCATGATGGATTATACCTCAACAGCAATGTAATCTCTCTGTGTCTCTCTCTCTCATACACAAACACACAGAAGGTCAGTCAAGACCTACATGTTTATGTTTTGTGCTTATAAGTGTCTGAGATGAAAGTGGGATCAGTAGTAGTGCTGTAGACGGATAAAACAAGGTGAATTGTGGGGGGCTTTGTACATCTTCTCCCTGTGTGTTTGGGTTTCCATTTGATGCTCTGGTTTCCTGTCACCATTCAAAAACATACATGTTAGATTACATGCTGATTCTCAATTAACCCATGATGTGAATGTGCATCATCATGGTTGTCAGTGTCTTTCTGTAGCCTGCATTTGGGACTGTGTTAGCTTTGATGGGGTCCAGCCCCCTCCAACAGCTCTCCTCCTTCTATCAAACTGGAAAATTAAGCAATTAAGAAAATTGATGGATGGATGTGTTTTATGGGATGGCACATTAATAAGTCTTAATGGAGGACGTGATTGAGAATAACTGGTTGATTTGTTACTGAAAATGAATGGTGAGAAATGTACAGCTTTTTTTTTTTTTATTTTGCTACCAGCGGCTGTACTTTTAGTAAATTTAATCTTCCTTTTCTTACCTCTGTATTTTTGTGAAAAAGTAATATTTCTGCTAGTATTTTTGATATTTGGGTGTTTGTTTTTTTTCTTTTTTACCAGACCTTATCCTTTTTTTCTCTGTGTTATACACCTGTGTTTTCTTTGTGGGGTTAGTGAATAAGCAGAATTCAACTAGCACATAAAAACCTTACATTTAAGAAGAGCGGTGCGTCAAATATTAAGAAAGCCCCTGAGTGACATTAGACATTTGACCAAAATAAACTAAACTACTGTTTGTTACTACCCTGTAACACAATCTGTTTGCTGCCACATAAACACAGGAGATAAATTTCACAAATAACACAAATAAATGATTTTCACATCAAGTGCATTGGAATGCAGATTACATCAATCCAATGCTACTGGCTCAACCTAACTGAGCACCTAATTAATATTTGGTAGAAGAGTTTTTTCATAGACACATAGGCAAAGCATTTCACAACCCCTGTGAATGAAACCTAAGCAGTCACCTATAAACTGCCTGGCTCAGTTCTACTGGGAGGAAAGGTGGACTTTTTTTTAACAAAGGTATTCTTCAATCGGCTTAGATTTCGCCATGTTATAGTCTTCAACCATAAGCTAAACAGCTTGAAGTTATATGAGGCTTTTAAATTTTAGCTTTAAGATTTCCTGTCACTGCTGGAAATGGGAGTCTCCAATGACATGTTAACTAATCAGACTTATTTCAGGTATGGGTGTTACCTTGGATGTTATGAGACAGCTTCTGCTTTGATATAGAAATCAGTAATAAACTATTTTGTTACTACTCATTCAAGATTCTACTGGGCAGACAGAGCTATGAGAATTCAGCTCTGGTATTTCATTATTTCCCCATCTAGGAACCTTTTTGGAAACTTTAATCTTTCTATTCTAAGATCCAATCTGGCTAAATGTTTCCTCCTCGACAGACTCAAGGAGAAACTGAGAGAACAACTGTCTACCCTCATCGCTTGGTGTCTTTGAAGGAGCAGATGCTCCTGAAGACTCAGCCTCAGATATTATGAAGACAGCTCCTGTGATATGATGAGGGGTGACATTTAGGAGTTAATGTCTTTTCTCATCAGCTGTTTCTTCACCCGGATTGGATGGATGTGCCAAATCTCTTCATATGCTGTTGAGCCATATTTTACAGAAGGAGATGGGAAAGGGAAGTTTCAGTCCACAGAGATATCTTGGACCTTCTTTAAAGTCTTTAGAGTTGCTACAAAAATGTGTGTAGAAAAGTGCTAGCAGTTGCTGCTGGTCCAGCTGTTGTCCAAAGATGCTCCTCAGAAAATGAACATCAGCTGGATGAGCAAATGAGCACTGCTGACAGTGACCAATGCAAAAGCAGGTGGTTGGGAAATGACAGAGCCTAATGCTGCCCAATGCTGGTGCAGGTGAGAGCTCTAGTTCTTTCTCAGGGTTAAAGTTGGATTGGAGTCCACATTATCAACAAAGCATTCATTACACACACACTCAGTCATGACTTGAAGTCTATGGGACATTACAGCAAAAGTGAAGATGTGATTGTTTATATTCAGGGGAAAAAAAATTCTCAAAACATTTTTTTAAATTGTGTTTTCGGCGCGGACTGGCCTCTACCTTACCTTGGGTCTGCCAGACCTTTCTTTGTGTTAAAAGGTAGTTTTTTCTACCCACTGTCGCCAAAGTTCATAGTCATATGACTATTAGGTTTTTCTCTGAATGTATTATTGTCAGGACTACCTTTTATTGGCAAGTTTGACAATTTATTTCTATTGTTTTTCACATCCTTAGATGACTGAAATTATTGTTCTGGTCAGAGCTGAATGATTCACAGGGTGTGAAAGTAATGAAAAACAAAAATAATCTCCTCTCTCAGCGATTAAGGCAGCAATCCACATCCTGTCACCAACAGAACTGTCTTTCAATAACGATTAGTTGAAAATGATACAAATTTCAATATCAACTAGTAGTATATTACATATTTAGTTACATATATAGTTACAAAAAGTACAAACTGGAGCAGATTATGTACTGCCTCTAAAAAAAAAATACACTTTCCTGTTTAAAGTGGGTTAAAATAGTTACCGGGTTAAAATCATTAAAGAAGCCTGAAAGCAAATTAACTTTTTTGTCTCTTTTATTGATCTTGTTTACACACAAAAAGAATCTTGTGCAATTCAAGAAGTAATTAAGTGATTTTACAAGCAATCGGCTAACAGGGTCTATGTGCAGTATTAAGAAAAACAACCATGAAGAGCAAGCAGGAAGAAGACATTAATACAGAAACTGAAGCAAGATTTTTAAAGGGCAGAGAGAGGCAGGCCTGCGTGAAAGTGAATATGGAGACGGCAGTAATTACATAAGAATTATGTTTGAAATGGGGAATTGAAACTCAGATTGCCCGCTGAGTCTTTTTTCATTTCACTTTTTCATTGTATTCTGACCATCAAGGGCTTTTTTTCTGCCCATTAAATCCAATTAACACCTCCTTCACCTGTCTTTCTGCAGGCTATCCCACTTTCCTTTTTTTCCCCATCTCAGCCATGCAAATTTTTATGCTTTGCTCCTCCCATCTGTCCAACTAATCTGTCCTCTCATTTTTCTCCCGGCTGCAACACTTCATCTATTCTCGTTTTTCAAAGCTGGGTTCGGGTAAGTGTGGTAAACTAATACTTGAAAAATATTCAAAGTGCAGGAAAGAAAAAAGCCAGAAAAAAAACTAAACCACACTATAACCTTTGTCCAAGTGGCGTCATGCTGAATGGAGTGTGCTAATGGTCTGCATGCTGATTTTTTGGCAGTCCCAAGCAGCTTTCTCCTTCAGTTTTATTCTCTTCTCTTTCAGTGTCACTCTCATACTGAGTCTCCATGCATCACACAAAATTTAACCTCCACCTACAGACATCAATCTCTTTCTCTACCTGACAAACTCTCACCCACATGCAGGCCCACCCATACACTCTCTGACATGATTCCAGCTACAACAAGCACTTGAAAGAGTCCACGAGATAGAAGCGGGAGAGCTTTTTTTTTTTTTTTTAACTTTAAAAATATACACAGCATACACCACAGGCACAGGAGAAGCTGTTGTCTACCCTCTTAAGATTAGCTCCGGTGGTGTTGGTTTCATTTGCAAATGAAATTACTTTTATAAATAAGAACTGTAGGTGTGTAGTCATAGCAACCAAACACTTTGCTGAGAGAGGATACTTTTTGTTTATCTGGCACCAACATTTCTCCCTCTATTTTGTTCTGAAAGTGTTATTGCATATGACTCATTTTTTTTTATTATTATTGATGGCCTATATTTAGATTCAATCTGTCTCTTTTGTTTTGGATATTAGCTGTTACTCAGCATGTTCTGCACTTACTGAATGTATCAAGAAAGACTGAACAACCTTAATCGATCTCAACTAAATGTTGCCTCAAAATTACTGCTGTGGTTAGTGCGTCTGATTACTATACTTCGTTGTTCTTTAGCCGCAAACTCCAATAAGAACATCTTTAAATGCAACAGCTTGCCTGAGGGTGTAGGTGTGTGTAGGTGTGTTCATTATTAAGTGCCACATCCAGAGCAATAAAGAGAGTGGCTGCAGCTGATAGTCGATTTAATACCACCTGGAATGGGTAGCTTGTTGACACAGAAATTTATGAACGTTTTAATTGAACCCAATTCTCCATCTGCCTGCAATGCTGCAGACTAAATTTCACCTTTAATTGCAATGGATAAAGCATCTTAAAAGCTAATGTAAGAGTCCATAATCATTATGTAACTTACAAAAGCCACACATACAAAGTAATGTAGTCAAAAAGTCAACATAAAAGATTTATATTCACTATACTTTTTATAAAACCGCATTTGTATTCTTTACTATGTGCATAAAAGTAGAGGGAACGAGGCTGTTTAACACGCAGCATTTTGTGCATTTATAATTCATGCACAATATATTTAGAGTCGTTGTTTAAAGGGAGGAGAAGGATGTCACACATGAAGTCTATGGTCTCTAAACCTAAAATCTTTCAATGTTTGCCACAACAGAAAAAATCTTACACATAGCACTGACATTACCTTGTAAAGTAGATACAAAGTAGACATAACACTAGGATTTTTTTTAATCATACTTTATTATAATTCTGTTTGGTCTCTGTCAGTTTCTGGGGTAAACCAGAATACTTACTAGAAACTTCATTAGGTACACCTTGAGTACCAGGTTTGACCCACTTTTGCCTTCGGAGTTGCTTTCTTTCTCCATGGCATAGATTTACCAATGTGCTGGAAACATTCCTCAGATATTGTGGTCCATATTGGTATGATGCAGATTTGTCAGCTGCACATCCATGATGTGTGAAACTCAGGTGCCATTAAGGCACATTATAGTACAGTAAACTCAATTTCATGTTCAAGAAACTGGTTTGACTTGATCTGCATAGCTCGCTTGCAATAAAGGGTTATGTGAGTTACTATTGCCTCGCTATCAGCTCAAAGCAGTCTGGCCGTTCTCTGATAACAGCATTTTCATAGAGAGAACTCACACTCACTGAATATTTTTTTCTAAACCGTAGATATAGTTGGTGGGAAAATCCCAGTAGATCTACCGTTGGTGAAATACTCAGGCCAGCCTTTCTGACACCAACAACTAAAATCACTTAGTGCACCTTTCTTACCAATTCTGAGGCTCGGTTTGAACTACAACAGTTTAACTTGCCTAAATGCATTAAGTTGCTGCCATGTGCCTCTTTAGGTATTAGCGTAAACAGGGAGTCGGACAGGTGTGCATTATGAAGTGACCAGTAAATGTATATTTGAGCAGCAAATATGGATTTTTGGTGAATTTATGGTGTTCGCTTTTTGTTGTTCACAAGCAACATGGCAAGAGTGAATCAAAAGAGTAATACTGAAGCAGTACAAACAATGACCTTAATGATGCTAAAATATCCTGCAGAGCTGAGATCACATGCAGAGCTGGGAGATCATTCTCAGTGGGTGTTATAAGAAACATCTGTCACATTACATGCACTCACACACAGATCTACTGTGGAAAAAACATATTGATTAGGACATCTTTATTGATTAGGATATACCTATATATTTCACAGTGGAGATAATAAGCTGTCTTCAGAATCACATAGTTCTAGAAACGAAGGGATGATCAAAGTCGGATTTTCCTTTCAAATATTTTTTCTCTAATTGAGTCAGATAAAATACTGACTCAAAGGCTACTCACAGGTTGCATGGGAAAATGCAAAATGTTTTTTATTCAAAAAGGGACACCACTGGGACTTCAGCAGTCAGACCATGAGACTAACAGATGCTGTATCTCTTTATTTTCCTCTTCTAGATGCTTTCTTTGGCACAGAAGAAGTCAGTAAGTCATTTGTGAATCATATATAGTGAGTCAGTTATTTTGCAAACAGAAGCGCACGAGGCATTTGTTCTGAAGGCCATCTGCACCTCCATCAAGCTTGATAAGCCCCCACTGATACCCTTTGGCAGACAGGACATAGGCAGCAGGTGCAGCTTGACATCCAGCTCTGGTAATCACTCCATGAAGGCTGGCAGGGTGGCCTATAGGGGACACCCAGGATCAAGCCCCATGTCAGAACACTTTCACCTCTGGCAAGAGATTGAATCCCTACCAGCTCCACAGATGCAAAAGATATTTAAAAAAGAAAGAAAACAACCTGTCCTACAGATAAAGAAGAATGACATAGTTAGCTGGTCTTGGGTTTCATAATTTGCAAATCTTAGTATGAGATCAGGGGTATTATTTTTATAAATCATGATTATATTACAAAATGCTATTCAGTTTTTATTGCATGGGTTGTGCTAACTGTGAACCTAAAGTATAGTTCTTTCGAACGGGTAGAGAACTGCTGATAAGGGGGTTGTGTGGATTTGAAAGACGGCACATTGCCTCTCTGTGGGTAAGCAACCACACAACTGAGTGGTGGCTTAGACAGCGCAGAGGGGCGCTTCACAGCGGGGATAAAGGTACAGGTGGAAGAAGTAGACACTCTGGCAGCCAGTACACCTTTCATCTTCTTCTTTTCACTTGGTACCCAAGGTACCACATACTGTACAGGTGGACCCATGAGTGCAAAGGAAAGTCATCAGGACTGCATGTATGAAGGGATTACCCACTGGAGATGGTTCTTAGAAGGTGTAGCTGTTACAAAATAAAACAGTAAAATAGCAAAAGATTTTGCAACTTGTGTGAAAATAATAACCCTGACATGTTATGTAATTTGAAATTGCACGAAGAGGTGGACACATATGCTCCGCTGGAGTTGGAGCTCACTATGCCTGACAACCATATGGGACAGATGCCACTGTACATCACATGTCCAGATCAAAGAGAGACACTGTGTGTGTTTGTGTGTGTAGGTGTAGGTGTGTGCATGCGAAGAGTGCAAAAGCAAAAGACAGGAAGTAAACTAATTTGTTCTTTATTGAAAGGTGCATCCCAAGAACACCTATGAAGACATGTTAGGCTAATAATTAGCCTTGTTACCTGCAATTCAACAACTAAAGATTGTTTTGGTAATTAACTAATCAACCAATTTTTTATTCGATTAGTCAATTACTTTTGTCAACAGTCAACGATTATTTGAACAATCTTATCTTTGCTTCCAGTGGGCAAACCTCCTGTTATGGGTTCCAGTGTCTCCTGCTCAAATCTGCCCACCTGTGAATATCACCCTGTTGTCTCGTCCCACAGGAACGAGACAATCACATGTTTACCCAGGAAACATGTGATTTTGAAAATAATCAAATGTATTTTAAACATTGCTCAACAGGACTGTAAAAATAAAAATGAAATAATAATATTACAAATTAAAGTTATAGTAGTATTTAAGCCAAAAAAATGAATAAAATTAAAAAAAATAAAACTTCTAATTAAATCCAAAACAATTTTTTTTTCAGTTCAAAATAACAAAGCTTCCAAAGTTTACAGATGATTCAGTTTGTGAATTTATGATTGCAGTGGACATGCTCTAAGGCAGCGGTACCCAACCCCTGGGCCATGGACCGGTACTGGTCCGTGAGTTGTTTGGTACCGGGCCGTGAGAGTTGAAGTTCAGGTGTGAAGTGTATGGTTTTCTGGGTTTTTATTGTTTTTTTATTGTTAATATTTATTGTTTTTATTGTTAATTCAGTTTCCCTGTGTACTACGGTGTACATTTTAGGACATCCTCAGGTCTCAGGTGTCAGTCGTCAGGTCTCAGGTGTCAGATATCACACAAAAAAATGTCAGGTCTCACACAAAAACCGTTACTGGTTTTATTTTGTTGTATTTATCCGCGACACCTTAAAGGCCGGTCCATGAAAATATTGTCAGACATAAACCAGTCCGTGGCGCAAAAAAGGTTGAGGACCGCTGCTCTAGAGTGAGGCTTGTTCATATCTTTGAGATGACGTTCCCAGCTGGGCTACTTTCTTCTTCGTTATTATTGAGTGAAGTCTTTGCAGACGATAAAGGCAATACTGCCCCTGTAGGTTCCTGTAGTGTATTGCAGTTAGAAAAACATTTATATTGTATAGTATATGATTCATCATCAATAAACTTCTACATATACAACATTTTATAGTCAATGCCATCAATTACATCAATGAATCGTTGCAGTCCTTCCCAAGAGACAGTTTTGATGGCAGTTAGCTTCAAATCAATAATGTCCACATCTCCAGCTTTTATTACATCCATGAGAGACAAGTGGCAAAAGGATTAATACCTCTATTAATCTCTTTGCCAGACTAACTGAGTTCTTTGCCACACTAACTAAATGAAAAGTAAGGCAGAAGGAAAAATTACTTCTGTGGATGAAATACAGATGCACGTTCTGGATTCTGCTTGATGTTTCCTCTTACCATATCTGGCACAAGGTTTTTATAGAGGTCAGTGAGGAAATCACATAATGTAGTCACTGTTCTACGGTCAAATTGAAAAACATTTTTTTAATCTTTTCTCTTTGATTTGTTTTTATAGTAACAAACAGTAGTATAATTTACATTAATTTTGTATGATGTGCTCAATGCACCGTACAAAATAACCAGAGACGACTGTTTTCTCAATCTATTCAAACCCCCCAGGCACTAACATGCCTTGTACTTTAATGTCTTTCTATATTACACTATATTGTTTATCTGCAATGTTCTTTCTATGTATAGTGTTGTTTGGAGTTGTCTAGCTGAGATGAATTTGGTCATTATCACTCTATTCTTACCATCATCTAACACATAAACTGTTTTCTGCCCTGCTTTACTTTGCTGCCAGAGAGATAGAGAAGTTAGTCTAGACTACAAGCTCTTTGGCTAAATTTAGAACTTTTAGTGGCTCTGAAGTCAGTGGATCACTTATAAATCTTGCATGAAAGGGATGAAAAATATACAATACTGTGCAAAAGTCTTGACCAGTCCTTATTTCTTTTTCATTTTGCTTTTAAAGTGTTCTTGAGCAACTGTTCTCCGGGCTTTCTGGAGGTCTTAGACAGGAGGTCAAAGTTTTTCTTTGGGCATTGGCTGCTTTTTCACCAATTTCCACACCAGTTCTGGTACCTGATTATTTTAGAGGAATGTTTTGTTGTTGTTGTTTGTTTTTAAGCTGACTAATATTGACCTGTGAATTAAAAGCATATAAAAACACACAATGAAGCATGGATTGGCTCCAGATCCAAGAATTCAGTTGTTTTGACAGCAAACTGAAACAAAAGACCGCCAACATCCAAAGAAGACTTTGAATGTCCTTCAGGAAACCTGAAGAAATATTCCTGAAGACTTAAAGACATGACAAGAAAGCTTTCCCAAGAGATTTCAGGCTTTGAAGAATAAGTAAGTAAATAAAGTCATACTGAAGCTTGTTGAGGTAAAAATTTTATTTTTGCCTTAAATGCTGCATTTCTATGGAAGTTTCAATAAATCACCTAGTTCTCATTTATCCAACCAAATGTACAGAAATGTTGCATGACTCAAGATTTTGCACAGTAATGTAGTTTTAAGTATAGCTTTGATGGACATCAGACTGAATTTACCTATAATTTGCTGATCCTCACCCAGGTTATAATATAATTTCTTCTCTTTCAGTTAGAATGTTTTATATCCCTTACAACCTACTGCTATTCGCTCAGATTAAACAAGTTACTTTGCACCTTACAATGCTATGTGGTGTACTAATCCAACATAATATAAGTGCCCTAACATCACTAATCACTTATATTATGTCCCACCTTAGTCATATTTACTGGGATTTCCTTGTGGTCAAGAACATGAACACCCTTTGCATGTAGCCTGTACTTCCCACAATGCTAAAACCGAATAAGGAAGGAAATGTGGTATATGTCTTGTTCCCTCCATTCATTTTTACCTACCTATCTTTCTGTTAGCACCAGTGAACACAGAAAGCCAAATACAGCAATTAGAAGCAAAAAACCCTACTTCATTCACATGAAGACATTAACTTGTCTTCCAAGTGCCCAGGGACATTTAAACTGAGCTATTAACTGTTAACTGAGTGTTAACTGTGAAAATCTGAATCATTGCCAAAATAAAATGCATTGACTGATGACATTTTTTTTTGCAGAAAATGTATTTTGTAAAAGTAAACACATTCCGTAATTAACATGAACTGTTCTCCACCTTGTGCCTCGGTGATAACGCACAAAGGCACAGGGGTATATAAGTGGAAGCCTGTCAGCAGCGTACTCACACCAGGATCTCAGTGGTCATTTGTGGGAGATTTGTGATTTGTCCACCTTGCCAAGAAACCCCACACACCCTTTGACACCCTTCTTTCACCTTCTGCAAGAACTGAAGGAGATTAAGTGTCTCTGTGGAACACCGTGCCAAATTAAACATCTCTCTATCTGTGTCACTTTCCTCTGCCTTTCTCTCCTTGAGCCCCCCACCCCACCATAGACACTCTCTCTCTCACACACACACACAAAGCTCCCACCACCCACTCTTGTCTGACCACTGATTGCTTTTTCTCTCCTCCACAAATCTCCTCCTTCAGTACAAAACTGCTTGTTTTGGTAGGTGCTAATACTTGCCCTCAACAGCCTGGGCTTAATAGCCAGAGACAAAGCTGGGGGATTTAGCCTGTGATATAAAACTTAACTCTGGGAAAGCACAGAAAATCAAATTTATAAAAGTGTGCTTTTATTTCAATTTTTTTTTTTTTTTGCTCTCTTTTGTCAACATTGAATGAAACAGAAGAATAGAAACGGGTTAAATACGAGCGAAAAATGTAAGAAGACTGGGATGAGAAAAAATATCTCTGAATGTCATCTTGTACACAGTTTAACAAATATAATAACAAAACATTTCTGAAAGAAAAAAATCACTGCTTTGAATGATGAATTGACCAGAATGTGTCATTTATCCACAGACAAAGCAAATCAAACTGAACTTGTACGTGCATGCATGCTGGGTGTGTGAGGGCATTTAACTGTGAAAGATCCAATATTATAAACTCTAAATCCCCCATCTGTCCACCCCCAGTAGTCCTGTGCGCTTGTGTAAAATCATCAGTCACTAGAGTTCATAGTGGGATTCTAATTTCAAGGGAGACCTGAGCGATCAATAAGCATCCGAGTGAAGAGAGAAAGAAAGATGAAGATTATCTTTTACAAAGTGCCATAAAACTATCACTGGTTTCCATGGATAATCAACTGCACTCAAAGTGTGCTTTTTCAATGACAGCTCAAAAAAGTGGTTTAAAGTCTTTTACAAACACACTCAAGCACTATCACACCAATGTCGTGCAAGGGACTCAAACTGGGGCACAGGTATAGGATGCTTCATAACGTGAACCGAGAACTGAAACTGTTGGCAAGCAGGACTTGCCCACCGGAGATTCAAACCCTGGACTTTATATTTCAGGAGAAGAGACTGCAGTCAACAAAATCAAATATTCTGGGGTGGGGTTTTTTTTTTGGCTACCTAGGTTTAAAAACTGGGGAAGACAGTGGTGAAGTAGTTAGCTTTGTGGAATCCAAAGAGTCAAAGATGGAGTGTCTCTGATTGGAGTTTGGATGTTCTCCCTGTCACTGTGCGGGTTCTCTACAGGTACTGCAGCTTCCTCCCACAGTCCTTCAGCATGCCTGTTAGGTTGATTGGCTATTCTAAATTGGATGTAGGTGTGAATGTGAGCATGTCATGCACTAACCCTGGGATAGACCAGCAGCCTATATAGGTTGTACTTGGCCATCTTGCCCTTGACAGTCAGAATCGTTTTTTGAGATATATGGTTTTGAGATGTTAAACCAGCACTTAATATGAAGCATAATACTGTGGCTACAGTTGCATAGGTAACCCTTATATGTTTTCTGCAATGTCATATATCAGCCAACTGCTTCAATCACTGTTTTTGAAAGTTTAAATCTCAACCAATGGTTATTTAAGCTGTCATCACTGTATATCGTATATCGTACAAAATTACTCTCATTGCATCCATCGCTACGCTGGCATGCGTGTGTTTGTGATAGCTAAAGAGCATGTAAAAGTGTGGAATGAAAAGCTATGTGAGTACGAAGGTAGTTCTCATCTTCATTTATGTACACACATAAGGGTTCAGCAGCACGTATGGATGCACTATCTGTTGCAATATAATTTCGACAGCTTTGTGCTTTGGCCTCTTTATTATCATGAGAAAATAATATATATACACTAGCTACTGGAGCCACGATTGGATGGTTGGATTTAATCACTGCAGCAACTTTGGGAGATTTAGTTGTCTGTTTTAGGTAATGTGGGCACTGGGCAGATACATTTTCCAACAGCACCAAAACACCTGCTATTCCTTTCTCTTTTTAAGCTTCTTCAACTTCATGCCTTGATTTTAATATTTGTCTCCTAAACTCAAAAGCTGGGTCGGTTCGACCCAGCTTTTGAGTTCCTTATGTTTTCATTTCATATTTTTGCATTATGGAGTGTTTTGGGGTTCTTTGGGGTTCTTCGTGATTTATTGTTTATTATTATGATGGTTCTGTTTTTGGGTTGTGTTCACGGGTTCTGTGTGGGGTTATTTCTGTGCCTAGTCTGCGTCTTCATGTAGTGAGTTTTTGTTTCCTGTTTTATTGTGAAAGTCGGCGTCCTATGTGAATGTGTTTAGTTTTGCCTTGTTCCCTCTGTCTTGTTAGTCTCAATAGTCCCAGCTGTGTTCCCCACCTGTTTGTAATCTCCCCGTGTTCCTCCGAGTGTATTTAAGTCGTGTCTTGTCATGTTCTAGTCGCTGGTTCGTCTGTGTATCAACCCTGTACCACTCATGTGTCTCCCTGCGATGGTCCCTCTTTTGCCTCGGCTCTCCCCTCCTCGTGTTCATGTTGGTGTTAGTAGTATTTTTAGTTTCTCCCAGTTTCTTTTGCCTAAGTCCTGTTTGCTGTTTGCTCTTTTGTCCACCTTTAATAAATCATCTTTGCACTACTGTTAAATGCCTGCATTTGGATCGTCCTTTTCCACCTCCACACGGCTCATCTCTACTAGCCATAACAGTACGAACCAGCCAGTTATGGATCCAGCGGCATTCGCCCCCTCCAAGCAGTTATGGGAGGCTGTCATTAACCTGACCTACAGAATGTTCTACCAATGGATGGATTACGTCGAAGAGAGAAACGAGGAAGGAGTTCTCGGCGCTATTGAGTCCCGGCTCCAGCTGCTCTTGTTCGACAATCCCTGGCTATTTGACTCACTGCCCCCCACTTTTCAGGATTTTGTACTCTATGTACTGGAGCTTCAACCCCCCGCCGTTACCGTTCACCTGCCTGCCTTTGAGGAGGACGTGCGGTCCGAGCCTCCAGACGCGGAGTTCCCCTGCCTGTCGGAGCCATCCCCGAGGAGGAGGCAATGTTCACGGCGCCGGCGTCGCACCCCACAGCCGGGTCCTGGGATATCGAAACCACCGGCTGGGGTGAGTGAAAAGGACCCGGTTACCGTTTCGTCAGGTTCAGTGACTGCTTATTCTGGGGCTATTTTTTGTGTTTCCTCTGACGTTAACAATGGTTTTTCTGCCCCACCCATGGACATTTTGTCAAAGACTGCCTCTCCTGAGCCCACTTCTTATGTTAAGGACTGTGTCCTCTCTGTTGCTTCCCAGCCTGGTGTAGCTAAATCCGAGACAATTAATCTAGAAAACCCTCTTCCTCCTATCACACCTTCATCCCAGTCTAATGTTAGGCCTGTAACGCAGTTAGACGTCTAGTCAGCAGCCCAGCTGCCCTCAGTTCAGTTGTCGCGAGCTCAGTCTCCAGTGTTGTTGCGAGCTCAGTCTCCAGTGTTATCGCGGGCTCAGTCTCAGTGTTGCCGCGGGCTCAGTCTCCAGTGTTGCCGCGGGCTCAGGCTCCAGTGTTGCCGCGGGCTCAGGCTCCTGTGTTGCCGCGGGCTCAGGCTCCTGTGTTGCCGCGGGCTCAGGCTCCTGTGTTGCCACGGGCTCAGGCTCCTGTGTTGCCGCGGGCTCAGGCTCCTGTGTTGCCGCGAGCTCAGGCTCCTGTGTTGCCGCGAGCTCAGTCTCCTGTGTTGCCGCGAGCTCAGCCATTAGCAGCGCCTGCTCCTCAGCCATTAGCAGCGCCTGCTCCTCAGCCATTAGTGGCGCCTGCACCTCAGCCATTAGCGGCGCCTGCACTTCAGTCATTAGCGGCGCCTGCTCCTCAGCTATTAGCAGTTAGCAGAGTTTCGCTCGCTGGAGG
>VUQR01019298.1:0-10827 GCA_015108515.1 Hemichromis elongatus
ATTCGGGAGACAGACACTATCTCTACTTTTAAGATTAGGCTTAAAACTTTCCTTTTTGCCAAATCATATAGTTAGGGCTGGACCAGGTGACCCTGAATCCTCCCTTAGTTATGCTGCAATAGACGTAGGCTGCCGGGGGATTCCCATGATACATTGAGTTTTTCCTTTCCAGTCACCTTTCTCACTCACTGTGTTAATAGACCTCTCTGCATTGAATTGTACCTGCTACTAATCTCTGTCTCTCTTCCACAGCATGTCTTTATCCTGTTCTTTTCTTCTCTCACCCCAACCGGTCGCAGCAGATGGCCGCCCCTCCCTGAGCCTGGTTCTGCCGGAGGTTTCTTCCTGTTAAAAGGGAGTTTTTCCTTCCCACTGTCGCCAAAGTGCTTGCTCATAGGGGGTCATATGATTGTTGGGTTTTCTCTGTATGTACTATTGTACAATATAAAGCGCCTTGAGGCGACTGTTGTTGTGATGTGGCACTATATAAATAAAATTGAATTGAATTGAATTGAATTGAATTTGTCATCTATTGTCCTTGTTATGCAAACAAAAGAGCCATGCCATCTACACCAACAGTCATACTAAAAAAGTAAAATAGCTCACATTTTAGGCTATATTTTAAAGGCCTTGAAAATTTATATGAAGAGCTTTAAAATGTAACAGGGAGCCCTCTTTTCAGGGAGACATTATACCAGCCAATTTCTATGAATAATGGTACTTGCACCTGACTATGCATTTAAAGATCATTGACTTGATTACAACGATAGACTGAATTTTAAGTCAGAAATTTTGAGTAGTCTTTTTTTAGCAAATTGCAGATTGTTCTCCAAAAATTCTGTGACACATCTTAATCTAAATGTCAGGTTATAATGTGCTAGAGCTTTTTATTTGCTTGTTACATTTTAGCTATAAAAAACTATTCTTTGAAAGACATTGTTGTGAGTGTGAGCAAATATTTGTAACAAATGGAAAGAGTATCTATTTATATTCATATTTTTATAGCAATATATACCAGCAATTGTCCAAATGAGATCTTAACAAGGAGATTTTCACATTTCATTGTTCGCGCATCTCCTGGCAGCCGGTTTTGAACGCCGTCTGATTGTGCTCATTAAATGGATTCCTAGAGTTGTTTTTTTGTCTATTTTCTGAACTGAGATTACCTTCACTCATATTTGCAGACATTTGTCCCACATAAGTAAAATATCACAACCCTGCATCTCGTCACTCTGATTCCCTGCTCCTGTGGTTATATGTTCAGTCTGTAATTTTTGCATTTAAAATGGTAAAATCCCACAGGCAGAAAACTGAAGCAGAGAACAGATATTTTTCTTACTTTTGAAGGTCTGTAAAGTAGACACATTGAGTGAACAGTAAAACGTTGCTGTCCCAAAACTTTCTTTTGGTACCTCTGCAAAAAAACAGCTGTTGTAAAATCTGCTTATTGTGTGCAGAATTGCACTGGGTTTGGAGTATATCCTGGTTACCAGCATGGAGCATGGGCAGGAGGGAAGGTAAAATCAGTAGGTTGCCAGTCTTTGTGTTACGTGCCAGTTCTTGAGTCAAGGAGAACCAAAATGCAGAGACAGAACTACACAGACAGGTTGAACAAACAAAAAAAGGGAACCAAATAGAGATGGTGAAAGGTAGCAGAGGCAAATCCAATGGCTGCTGGTTCTACCAAAGAGTAACTCAGATAAAAATAAACGAGGACATGCAGGAAGGTCAGCAGTTGAACTGACAAAGGACAGAAGAGAGCGACAGGATTTTACTGTCTGAGTGTGTGAGGAAGGACAGGTTGAATCAATTAGGACTGAGCACACAATTATAGGAGCTGGAAAACAAAGACAGCAAAGATTCACAATGAGGGTGATATGCAAACAAAACAAGAAGGGACAGTGTGGCGGGCATGCCGTACAGGTGCGTCCGCCTTCCCTGCACGGCACCCGCAATCATGGCCTGCCGCCTTAAGTATTTACACCAGGTCCTGTGAAGTGGGTTGTTGTTGTTGTGAGTTGTGTGGAGCTGGCAGCAAGAGAGCTGCAGCTCTGGAAGTGTGCATAGCAACCGTATAAATGTGTAGATGTCAATAAAGAATGCTGAAAAGCATGAAAGTGTCGTCGGGTCTGCCGTGGTGTGTTACAGACAGAAAAAGAAAAATCGCAAGACTGGTACACACACATTCACACATTTATTCACGCAGATACAGAGAAGATGTAACACCAGTGGAAGGACCAAGGAAAAACTAAGAACACTGAAATGTTGTTACTGGTAATGCACACAGCCCAACTCTTTCACACTTAAGAAATACATTGAGAGAGTTCTTTGTGTTTATCAATGCTGCTATGGTATTTATTTTGATGCTAAACAAACATTTGCAATGAAAAACAAGGCACAATGTTGTGCTGAAAAAAATAAATGCTCAAGCATATGCATGAGCTTCTTATACAATGCATGGTGACGAATGATTTTGTTGTTGAGCTTAATTGATGTGTAGGTAAAGTATGAAAAGAATGAAAATAATTACAGCACGTACGGCTTGTTACACTGTTCAAATGGCACTAAAATATTGTTTTTACACAACTGAAAATACAACAGCCTTTCCTTTCTTGGCATTGATCAAAAAAATTATGACTTTTTGGTAGCAAAAAGTAGTTGATTGGGTTTTAAAAGGCACTAAAAGTGATAAAAAATTTACAGAAGCACAGTGGTCCTTTACCCCAAATCATCCCTACCTTCCTCTCCTTGCAGAGCACCTAAAGGTGGCACTGGAGGAGTACATGAAACGGATGCCTAAGGTTCGCATCTTGAGGACGAAGAAGAGGGAGGGGCTGATCAGAACTCGTCTTCTTGGAGCCGCTGCTGCCAAGGGGGAAGTCATCACCTTCCTGGACTCACACTGTGAAGCTAATGTCAACTGGCTACCTCCACTGCTGGGTGAGAAACACGCTTACACACATCCATCCAGCAAACATCACTGAGATAAAATTGGCATGGTCTTATACCAAAATTTGCAAGCCAGATGGGGGTGTGAGGGTGTTATTTCCACACCCAATAGTAATCCAGTCCGACGGCTTCCTTCAAAGTACGACATCAGACCACATTTATGTTATAAAAATACCAAATGCATGTGATTGTGATCAGATAGTTATAATAAAGCTGTTATGATATAGGGTTCTAAGGATAAACATTATGTTTAAAAACGAATACATAAAATGTGCATATTATTAACACTGCAGTGCCAATTTAGAGTTTCAGACTTACCTAATAGTTTATCCAGGCTTGTTCCCTTTCACATTTCCAGTAATTAATATTCTGCTGCCTCAGCTACTTTCTTTATGGTTGACTGAAGTAAGGTGACTACCAATGAGGGCATTCACTTTTCCGTTACTGTGGCACTTTTTTATTTCAACACACTGAGACTCATCTCCTACAACAGTCCCACTGAAGAATGAGACAACACACACTGTTGTTTAATGATTAATTGGAAACAACTGAAAAATAAATTCATAGCTTAATCACCAAGTTTTTGTCCGTTCTTGCTGTGTCCTGATTCTAGCTTCCCTTGTAAACTCCACTACTGAGTCCTCTCCATGACTCAGAGCTGTGTCCACAGTTTTCAGCTTAATGATATTTTGTGTACAAGTTAAGTAAAGCATATATTATTATGGTTAGGGTGTTTACTTTATATTTCAGGTATATCCACCAGCTTCTTGCACACTCGCAGTTCACGTTGCGCTCTTGATCTATTAAGGATGTGTTTCCACATTTTCTACAAAAAGAAAATGTTTACAGACATTCTGGCAAACAACTTTTCTTTTAGTGAAAAGACGTCCAACAGAAAGCCAGTCCAGGCATCATATTAGATGTCATTCAGCATTTGAATGTTGGATGAATGTTTAAATGTAGCACTGCTAAATTGCCGCCAATTGCGACAAAAGAACCAAAAACATCCTGAAATTTCTATTTTCCAAAACTTTTCACTTTAAATAATTGCCCCCAAATATCACTTAATGTCAAAAAGCACATTTCAACCATTCTGACAGCTTGATTTTCAAATATTTTCAAGTTACTTTGCTTTCACAAATATTCAAATTTTCTTTAAAAATTTTTATAAAAATGCCTCACTTTTGCAACAAAAAAGACAAATCTGAAAATGTCAAAATCTGACAAATGTCAATTTCCAGATTTGAAAGTGTCATCATTCCCAAGGTCACGGAGCACAGGAATGTACAAAGTTGTGTTACTACTGCCAAATTGCTTTCTCTAAGAGAGAGCCAATCATTCTTAACCATGGAAATGCACACACACACACGCAACCACACACACACACTATCCCCGCTGTGAGACTGAGTGCTTCCTCTTCTGGCTGATGGACTTGCTCACTACCTCATTCTCACTTTATCAATTACCTCTTTCCATTAAGGACCCATATTCAACTCTGTTTCCCAGCATGGCGCCATTCCCAGTTGGAACCATTTCACAGTAAACCTTATGACCCATGTTACCTCTCTGTCAAGCTGTTTACACATCAAGTGGGAATAGGACGTGTGTCTGCCAGTGCGTAACATAAACAAGCAGCCATGTTCATTACAGCCCACTGTGGCACTTTGATTGTTGTCAGGAATGAGAGAGTTAGGAATGGAGGCTGTGGAAAAGTGGAAAAGTAAACATACTGTAGTTACACTGAAGGTTGGCATTAGATGTAGCAGTATCACAACTTTGAATTGACAATAATGAATACAAATATTGATGTGATACATGATTTTTAATCTGAAAGAGGAGCGAAAACCATATTTATTTTTTTTTGCATTTTAATAATTGTTGAATCCAAATATAAAGATATATTTTGTTTGCTGTAAAAAATTCAAACTCAGATACAGAGTTGCATTTTAAAAACTACATCTATGGAGGATTACTTTTCTATCCCCTTCTGTATCATCCAAGACCTTAATTTATGGAGTGCTTTTGCCAGTTCAGAGCTGTATCCAAATCTAAATGTACTGTAGTCAGTAAAAGGAAGAAAACATACACTCACAATCATATGGCAGCAACTCAGTGCATTAGGCATGTAGACATGAACAAGAAGACCTGCTGAACTTCAAACCAAGCGTCAGAATGGAAAAGAAAGTTGATCTGTGACAAGTGACAAGTTGAGTATTTCACTATATTTCTATAGAGAAAATACCAAGGTATGCAGAAGAGCTATTCTATTCTATTTTATTCTATTCTTTTCTATTCAGTTTTATTTATACAGTGCTAAATCACAACAGCATTCGCATCAAGGCGCTTTATATTGTATGGTAGACCCTACAATACATCTCTGAATGCATAACGAGTCAAACATTGAGGCAAATGGGCTGCAGGAGCAGAAGACTGCACCAGGCGACCTTCCTCTCAGCTAAGAACAGGAAACAGAGGCTACAGTTCACATAGGCTCATCCAAACTGGATATCAGAAGACTGGAAAAATGCCCCCTATGAGTGATTGCACTTTACCTGAATATTGTTGCTGATTATTGTCTACCCCTTTATTAACACATTGCACTCATCCTCTGCTGGCTGCTTCCAGCAAGATAACACACCATGTCACAGAGCTCAAATCATTTCAGACTGGTTTCTCAAGCATGGAAGTGTTCACTCAGTGTGCCAGTTCAGTAGCCAGTGAGTTTATATGCAAAAAAAGGACCTATTTACAATATATAAATTTTTTTTATATTTACTGTAACTATAAAATTAGAGTAGAAACTGCTGCATCAGCTTTAAATAAAATTTTTAAGCCCGAATAAAAAATTAATAAAGGAATTGATTGTAAGCATTTGCCGTAGATATGACAGAAGGAAACATTTCATCAGTCGTGCATCCCTTGTCAGGCCTTTTCCACTGAGTGATCAACAAACAGGCATCTGTCATTTAGTGACTGTCGATATGAGTCTGGCGTGTGTCATACACACAAAAGAAAAGGGGGAATTGTACACAAGCCAACAAGCGCATACAAAAACTACGCACATGTAAACATACATACACACATTGGTATTTTTTTTTTCCATGACAGTCACCGATGCTACAACCGTGGCTAAATGATACACACATACAGCAAACAAACACGTAACTTGTGTTATTTATTTTTTACTCAACTTTATTCAAATGTCTCTCTCTCTGTGTATCTCGCAGACCGAATTGCCCAGAACAGGAAGGCCATTGTATGTCCAATGATCGATGTCATCGACCATGACAACTTTGGCTACGATGCGCAGGCAGGGGACGCCATGCGAGGGGCATTTGACTGGGAAATGTACTACAAACGGATTCCCATCCCTCCAGAGATGCAGAGGGATGACCCCAGTGAACCTTTTGAGTGAGTAACACAAGTTCAAAAGTAGTGCCCTTTAAATCTAATCAGTAATTTAAAGCTTTTCATCCACAGCATATCTATTTCATTTAAATATGCATATAAATTTTTTAAGGATTTCATTTAAAAAACCTAAATGATGAATTACAAAATAACAGTAATTGAAGTCCACCATAATGTTTTCATTATCTAGGCTGAGCTGTTAAAAGTCTCTTTCTAATAAAGGCGTATGTCGTACGTTGTCTTGTGAGTAAAGATGATGTTTGGGAGGCTTTTTTCTCCCTACATTAGTGTAGGTCTGTTGCCAGGACCACAAATTTGATGGGCTGCCAAAACAGAAAGTATACATGATATGGGGAGTAAATGTTTTCCCCAAAAATGATAAAATTTTTAGCAGCATGCCTCCCATCACCAAATTTAAAGGATGTTGATTCCTCTCTTGAGACGATGACTATTGTTTGCTTTCTTTACAATTTTCATTCTCAAAATATTTTAGTTCAAACAATAACTTCACTCCAGCTACAGTAATGATGGTGTTTAGATTTTTTTTTTTTAATTACAGAATTAGGGCTATATATTGGATGTTTCATAAAGTGGAGATCTGCTCTTATATTTCACTGTCTGCTTGAACATAAGTGTTGATTACGGTAAATTAATTTTAAAAAGCATATTGTGGCCTTCTAGCTCATTGCTAAATTATGCTAGCTAACACGAGGTTAAGTTTATCAGATAAACCAGCTTATGCAGACTATGAAAGCAATGCAAATTACATCAATGTTCTGTAATGCAAACTACCCCTAACTATAAACACATTCATTTTTGTGGTGAAAAATATTTGTATATTTTTGTATACATTTTTAACACCATAGAAATTGTGAATTGATTCCACTTATATTTGCTTTAACAATCACTGTAATTAAGCCTTCCTGGTAAATAGTCTCTCCGACTTTAGAGGTAGCCTTACACAGTCTTTTTATGCGTGTTATATGCTTTAGGTGTGGGGTTCTCAGTCATCCAGTCATTGTAGTTCTAAGCACTTTGAAGGCAACTGGGAGCTAAAATAGAGGTTTGAATGTTCAGTAGATAGAGCTTCAATTCCTGAGACCCTCCATGAGCTAACCATGAGAGAACTAAAATCTTTCAGAGGAGAGGTGAAACATCTTCTCATCATCCATTCATCCATCCATCCATCATTTATCCAATTGGCTCTCTTTAAATATTGACAGCATTTTTTCCCTTATGTGTTTAATAATGATGTACAGACATTTTCTTTTGTTTGTTTGTTTGTTTAATGTTTTTCACATTTCTTTTCCAAAAATCCATTCTCTCATACATTAGATGCTGCACTGGAAATCAAACCCTCCCAAGAAGCCACTTTACTGCTGCACTGCAGTGCTTATCTAACTATACAGATTCTAGCAACAAATGAACTGAACCGTATGCTTAGTGGTTCTTTTTTGTACGATCACAATGTTATAAAACAGCACTTCACAAGTGGGAACATCTAGAGACAGGTGCCAGATGCCCATTTGTGATGCTTTTCCCTTGTGAATATGTATAATCTTTTTTTTTTTTAGGTTTGGGACACTTAACAACAACAGGAAACAATTTTTGAGGCTTGAGGCTTTATGTTTTCGACTTGTTTGTCCCCTTCTCAGGAATTCCTCGAGGGAGCTTCTGTTTGACTCAAAGTTTCACTTGGACTCAAGAATGAAGTGATTAGAATAACTGTAAAAATAGCTTATAACTATTAGAATAGCCGTGCTTAAATTTCAAAAAATCAAAGTTATTGTGACCTTACAAAATGTTTTATATAACGTTTTACACAAATGTCTTATGATTCTGCATATACAAAGTTAATGGTTAAGTTCTCATTGGCATGCATGTAAAATGCAATTTGACTGGTTGGCATACAGCAAATTTTGGTAATTCTGCCTTTATGACTAAAGCATGAAAAATCCACTGGTTTCCTCTGCTGTATGTTGCCATGTGTCCAAGTGTGACAGTGTGACATGGAAGAAAGATGTGTAGCTTATGGACAAGAAAGGGTATAATCGGACTTTCTCCTGGCACAAGAAACAGTAATATAATTTCTGAGGATAATTGTGACACAAAGTGCTGAAGTTTTTTGCCACACGATGAGCTTTCTTAATTAAGACAGAAGCTGAAATTAGACTGGCAACTCCATCTCAGCTCCTTTGCTTCACTTTGTCTCAGCTGTAATTAAGCCCTTGTAGATTTAGACCAATTCTTTGGAGCAACATTTTGTTAAGGCAGTGGTAATTTGAGTTTTGTTTTCCTTCTTGCCCCATCAGATCAAACAGAATGACTTAAATCTTAATTGATGTTAGCATTTACACAGAAATTCATTTAAATAACTGTGTAAAACACCTGTTTTATAAACAGTGTGTAGAAGCCTGCAATGCATTGGGCTGAAAAATTATCATCAATCATCTGTGATATGATAAATCATGATATGTAAGTCTGAGACTCGAAGATGTTTAAAGGTCAGAAATAAAGTAATGTAGAGAAAATCCAAACAATTTCCACTTGACCAAACACTTGGTGAACACGGGGAGGATGACACCTTTTTAAAAGAAAGAAACCTCTAACAAAGTAAGAAGAACATGAAAAAACAACAGTTTAAAGATCTAGTTGATTGTTTTGGCCTGTAACTAACATGACAAGAGAGGGTTGAATCTAACTGAGAGACCGGGCACTCTCACATTGTAATGACTTTTCAATAACAAGCTGCTTCTTAAGCTCAAGCTTTATTTTATTGTGAATGGGGAAATGACATCATACTGTAATAACAAACACTGAAAATATTTAGACTATAAACTAACTTAGTAAATGTTTACCTAGGTCATAAATCAAGTGAGAAAGAGATTTTTTTTCATAGACTATGCAGTGTGACTTAATTTTATAACCCACTTCTGGCCTTGACCTTGATGTGTGAACTAAACATGAGATGGATGAAATAAACCAAAAGTTTTTAGTATTTCTTTTAATATTGCTGTCATTGAGAATGTAAATTTGATAATCTGTTAGTTTTATTACACTTAGGCCTTCGTTTATCATGTGTGCACATTGTGGAGCTGTGAGTGCTAATTTAGGGTTGCATCAGATAGCGTGCCCTGCAGAGGGCACAGGAAGCATAAATGTTTTCATCACGGCAAATGGTTTTTATTTTAATTTAAAAAAATGAAGGACCGTAAACAAGCTGCACGAGTGTTAGAAGCCAACCCGACACAGTGTGCCCAGAGTAATTATGATGTGTTAAAGACATTAACCAGTGTTGGAGAGAAGTACAGAGATTTCTGTAATCACTGCTTATTCATTCATTTAATTATTTTCACCCTTGAAGAGGGAAAACTGCAGAAACCTGGCTGTTATCGCCAAGGGACTCATATCTGTGCTCACTGCTCACGAGGCGTGAGAAGCCCTAGAGTGTTTCTCACTGCTGACAGTACAGTAGCTGCACTGTTTGCCTTTAATTGATCCTCCTCAGGGACGACTTTGGCGAGATCAGACTACCTGCTGGCTCACTCACCTCCGATTTCCACCTGATGAAAAGCTTGTAGCTATGACAACCTGCGTGTACCTGCGAGTGTGTGTGCTGTGATATTTCTGCAGTGAAGTGGACCGCATCTCGTTTGGGAGATAGAAAGATGAGAATGATGCGCTTCAGTGTTTGATTGATTTAGTGCCGCATCATTTGGGGTCAGGTGTTGAGTGGAAAGTTGGGGGTTAAAGATCGGATCTAGTTGGTGAAGTTCTTCACAAGAAATCTGACATACACTTGTGTTTGTGTGCGCACCTGCTGCCCCAGTTTTTGTGCCTCAGGTGTGCAGCAGCAGCAGCCATCGTGTACAGCAGCCACATAACAGCTAACAAGCCTCGCACTTAGCAGCACAGATCTTGACACAGCAGACAGAAGCCACAGTGCTCTATAGTGGGTTAATTGGTTTTGTACTGTGTAGAGCATCTTCATTATCCAGTGAGAAATAGTACCACTAGGAATACATGCACTCTGACTAACTAACTCGTTTTATTTTTGCTTCCAAAAGGCATATGCCATTGAATGCTAGCTTTTTCTACATTTTTTACCAGAGCAATAACCAACCTGGTTTATTTATTTATTTTCAAGGTCAAAAAACCCAAAACTTTCTGTGATTTTGGTCCAGGCACTAGGGGTGCTGTTTCAAACATATTCTTTTAGCAGGTGAATGGTGAGCTTCGAGCCATTATACTTGTAACAGATCCATTTCCGGTGTAAAATTTGTTAGCCAAGTTGCTTAGGGTTTGCATAAAAAATCCTGTGTAAATGTCAGAGTTCATGATTTCCATGAATTTCATTTCATTTCATTTATTTATTCTTTTCAGGCAGATACAATCAAAAATGCATTTAAATGTCAAATCATAACTGTCACAAACAAGGATAAGTAAAAGTATATTTAACATACAAGGTTA
>VUQR01019300.1:0-11100 GCA_015108515.1 Hemichromis elongatus
CCATGCCACGCCGCATTGAAGCAGTCATTTCTGCAAAAGGATTCCCGACCAAGTATTGAGTGCATAACTGAACATAATTATTTGAAGGTTGACTTTTTTTGTATTCAAAACACTTTTTTTTTATTGGTCGGATGTAATATGCTAATTTTTTGAGACAGGAATTTTGGGTTTTCATGAGCTGTATGCCAAAATCATCAATATTAAAACAATTTAAGGCTTGAACTACTTAAGTTGTGTGTAATGAATCTGAAATATATAGAAACTCTAATGTTTATCAGTACATTGCAGAAAATAATGAACTTTATCACAATATGCTAATTTTTTGAGAAGGACCTGTATGATTGTGCCACAAGATCATTTTGAAGCTTTTCTTATTATGAAGTATTATTATTAATAATCTTTTTTTTCCTACTTTGCGTGTGTACAGCGCTCCATCCCACCGGGGAGCTCTCTGCTAAAATAACATCTCTTTCCGTTTTGTCGCTGGGAAGCCACAGAGGAGTTGAGCGATAAACACCTTGCTCAGTGTCACAGTGAGAAGGAATAGAAACGGCCTCTTATTTTATTTACCTGTCCTGGTTTCTATAGCTGGTTATCGCCTTTATTCATCTTTTAGTCTTAGACCACCAAAGAAATGAAGTGACGTTAATGAGCGCTCATTTCTAACACGTTGTTTTCATTCATGGGAATTTAAATGATTCTCAGTATTTTATGTTTTTACAATACAAACACAAAAAAATCAGGTTTGTCTGGCGCTCGGTCGCATATGTCGCCTGATGCCTGAACAGGTTGAAAACACTGTTTTGTTTTGTTTTTGTCGGGACGTTTGTTTGATTTGATGCTGAGGTGACATCAGCATTAGGTGGAAATACACAGAAGGCAGCAGTGAATGTTTCTAATCAGCTGTGTTTGTTGTTCTTGAAGGACGATGTCATTTCCTATTACTATGAAAGGTCAAATATGCAGCTTGGTAACGTTTCCCTCTCAGCGAGTTTTGACACATCAGTGTGGATTTTACTTCTGGTACTTGAATACTTGAAAAGCTGTTTTTCTAACCTCTTCGACAGACGTCGCGTTGAAGCCACGACGGCGTCGCTCTTTACTCTGTATATAATGCTTTCGTTTTGTACAAAATGTTTAACCAGGATAGGAAAAAAGTGCTATTTATTCGTAAAACAGAAATTCTTGTACAAACCGTTTTTGTTCCGTCCGTTTCGTTGGAGCAGCTCGAGAATCATTTTTAATTATTGTCAAATATTGTGTCAAATCTTTGGATTGTAACATTCAAAACGTAGAAAACACAATTTCACTCAACGACATTGAAGAATTGTAGTTTTTATTTGTTGTACATTTAGACAGAAGATGAGAGAAAGTATCATTTACTGAATGACCTGAAATGTTCTTCCTGATTTCAAGCAGTTCAGATTTGTATACTGAAGGGACGTAACAAAGGTTCAGGATTTCATAAGTATTATTATTATTATTCGTGTTTTGTCTATTTAATTGATGCTGATATATACGAGATGTTAAACAAAGGAGACACAGTGTCATTAACACACGTTTTAAAATGAAATGAAGATATATTTTTGCATTGATGGCTTTTTTATGAATGATTGTTTGTTTACATTCCTAAAAAGCTTAATAACCACTCTGCTGGTGTATTGCAGGCTGTAGATAAACTGAACATACTTGTAAACAATACACGCAATAATACACGCTAATTTTAATGTGTTTAACATGCTCACTCTAATCCTTAAATAGCTTGATTTTGCATGAGTAAACATTACAACTAATGTCCAATAGACTCATATTTGCTGAAGCATTGTTTTAATAATGTAAGTGTTGATGGGAGTCTAGAGTTTGTATCATTCCTCTTATTTGACCAGTCTTAAGGTTTAGGTGATCAAAGTTTATTTTCTCTGTCCACAAATCTTAAATTGCATTTTTCACGTTCATGCAAAACAGCAAAAAAAAGCGTTTTCTGTTTGTGTTGTTGGAATATCGTCTCACATGGTGCCCTAAAGTGTTCTGCAGAGTATTTGAATAAATTCATGTCTGTAAGCCAAACTTGGATATTTGAGTTGTAAAATAAAACAATGCAATATTTCTTTGTTGTTGAACTTGTTATTATAAATCCCGTAAAGCTCATCGTGAGAGAAATGTCAGGCTTGCATACGAGCATTCAGAGGCATGCAGCAGCTACCAGTAGATTTTTTTTTTTTTAAACTGTAGAAACTACTAACAAAGTAGAGTGGTGGTTAATAAAATGTGAAAATATTGCTGACCACTGTGCAGGTTTTCCCTCACGTTATCAGCCGCTCTGGACATTTGTAGTCTCATGTGATTTGGGCAGCTGCTTCGTCCGGATGAGATAAGTCAGAGGCTGCACAAAGCTGCTCACGGAGAGAATCCAGTAAGCCACACAGGTGACAACTGAATAGGGCTTGAAAGAAGTGGGACCAAGCTGCCTCAGCAGGTATTCTCCGATGGGGGGGAGGTAGTGGACGTTGATTATGACCAGCGCAGACAGCACTATCTTGAATGCTCGCTTTTTAACCGGGTGGACCTCTTTTTTGCTGGGCCCTGACTGACGGAGAGACTTGAGAATCAGTGTGCTGCAGGTTGTTACAACCACAGTGGAAAAGCTTATGATTGCTAGTATCACATTCCACTTATACCCTGCAGAGACTTTGACCAGAAGGCAGCAAGCAGCGGTGATGGCACTCCCCACCAAGCATAACGACGGCCTCAGTTTGGGATCTTTGAGCCGCAGAAAGACGAGAGGATGGCAGACGGCTACGTAGCTGTCCAAGCTCAAAACACAGAGAAAAAGCGGCCCTCCTCCCTGGTTTAAACCCCACGCCAGGAAGCTCGTGGCCTCCATTGACTGATTAAACCAAAGATCAATGTATTCGCCCACGACTGTGATACAGAACAGCATATCGAGTACTGCCAGGTTCAGTGTGAAGATCTCTGAGGTAGAGCAAATACCAGGTTTGCCCAGCAGGAGGTAAATGACCCAAGCATTGGTTGGCAGTCCTAGCGGTGGCACGGTCACTACTGTGGGCAGGAAGTACCACAAAAAAATGTCAGTGTCTGCCGTGGAGTTTCCCATGTGTCTGCGTTGAGCTCTGTCAAAAACAGAAAATATTTTATCATTCCAAATCTCAACTAAATATTAAAAATGACTAAAACACAACACTTATACATTAGAACCTTACAAAGTCTAAACATAAACTCCACCAGACACTCACTTCAGTTCCAGAAACCAAATCTTTCGACTGTGGACAGATAATGACTTTGACTCATCTAAACAAACACTGCTTCTTTAGTTTGCGTGTCACGTCAGTCGTATCCCAGGTGCTGTTTTGCACACTTTGTTTCGTTTGCAGAAATGATGCAAATTCACTCTGTCTGTCACGTATTTAGCAGCTCTACTGTTATCATAGTTCTGTTTCATTTGTTTAGGTGATGCGGTCGCCTGTCAGCCGAACAACAACACAGTTTGATTTAACCCACCGTTTGCTGAAATCTATTAATATATAATGCTGATTAATGAGAAGAATTAGAATCTAGACTTTTAACAGCCTTAGAGTAGTGTGCAAACGTGTTGGGACAACCCTCATTTTGTTTATATTGTGCAACAAAAATTTGAAATTGGTGCAGTGATTTATAGAAATATGTGCAAACGACTACAACAAGCAGGCAAAAATATAATGCTAACAATCCTGAATGTCAATATTTGGTTTGAGTACCTTTATTCTTCGACACACCCTGAGCTCTCATAGATAGACTGCAGTCAAAAAGCTGTCATAACTTTCTGCAATGAAGTAACCAGAAAAGGGTTTAAACTGGAAGTTAAACCACAGCAGACATTTGTTTGAAATAAGAAGACATTTCTTTCAATTACTTTCAATTTTTAAAATTCTTACATTCGCTTTACTTCTCGGAAATCCCAGTTTTCTCTCCAGAAGTCCAGGATTTGAAGCGTAGATCAGTTTTATGACTAGCCGCAGACAAGCTCCTGACCCAAACCGCACTCTTCATGGGTACTGATTTTATTCATCTGAATATCCACAGCCTGAACTGGCAGAGGGCCATCACACAAAACTTCCTTCCTTACTAATGAAAGTAAAGGGCTGCTTTAAAGTTTGTGATCTCTTTGCTTTTTGCATTAAGAAGTCATAAAAAATGATCAGATTTTCCCAATTTAAAAATATTACACTTCAGTCAGGGATGTACAAGCTTATCCCAGGTTCCTTTGTGGCCTCCCAGCCTCCCCACTGGTGTGCTTTCTTTCGGGAGAGGTAGCAGAGGTGTTGAGTGGACACAGACTGTCAGACAGCCTCTTCAGAGATGGTTCTGTTTGCACTGGCGAGCATTAGTGTTCCAACAACAGTCAGATATGACATTAGCTTCTCGTTCATTAAGAGTCAAACGATAATGTGCACAAACTGTCTCAACTGTACAGTTTGTACCAAAATGGTTATCTAATAATATTATGTTTTTATTACATAAAGGTAAACAATTGGCACATTTTAGTCGTATATGTAAAACATTAACAAACATACAGGATAGTTAGTATAAATGAGTGTTTTTGGTGGCTTTGCAGGCTCATATTCCCTGCAGCGTTACCCTTTTTAAACTTTGTGCATGCAGTTCAGTAACACCTTGCATTAGATTTCTCATTGATGCTTACCTTGCATCACCTGTTTACGGTGTACAGTTGCATCAGTGCGATGGATATTTCACTGCAGTTTTACTGTAGGTAAATTACCCATAGGAACAGACCTGGGATCAGCTTGCCTTATACGCCCTATGAGTCATAAATGAAAAATATGAAAGCACAAACCTAGAGAGGAAGCTTGGTGCAACTGTAAGACCAATGTCTTTATAATAATGTATCAGCTGGGAATATGTTATGCAGCTACACAGCTTATATCATATATATATCATGTTTACAGTAAAAAAAAAAATGAGGTAAGTTGTTCAACAACTACAGGCCCCTGATGGCTCTGCATCTAGCCTTTATTTTTACCTCTGAAGCCCGTGTAAGTACTTCTTAATGGACACAACAACATTTGAATCTAGCTCAGCTAAATCAGGCTGTATGTACGTTACATATCTGAGTTATCCAATCGCTAAAGCTGTCTGTGCCACTACATCACCAGCCAATCACAGCTTGGATAAGACACGATTTTGAAAAGACGTAGTAGATGTCGTCCAGATTGGCCCAAATACAAAAGTGACGTTAGTCCTTGTGAAGCGTGTTTATAAGAGATCTGTTAGTAATTACGGGAACATCCTGCAGTAAGAGGTGAAGACAAAGACCGCGAGACAAATCAAAACCTTTTAAGGTAAGATATCTTTGTGTATGTTTCATTTTTAGATTTGGGCCATAAGCAGTGACATATCTTATATAAAATGTTATACTTTAGAAAAGTGCCACTGTTTGCAATCAAATACCAATCAGTTCCTCCATGGCTTTTTTATTTGGTCACTAAAGGTAAAACAAAAATGTTAAGCAAATGAAAAGTCCCAAGCATCAGAGTTTTTAATCAGATTATGAGGAACATTATAAAGACTAAAAGACCTTGAACCAACACAATTTTCGGGTGCAATAACATTTTAAATAGCAGATGTGTGGAATGGGCACGCCCTTCAATCTATTTTGTTGTTGGCTGGTTGTATTTAGCCGAGCATCTGCCTATTTCCCTTAAATACTAATCACTAAACTTAAGCGGTCTTTCTAACAACTTTCCAGCTCCTTAGCTTGGCATCAGCACTCCTCTGCAATGTCCAACAACACTGTGAACACTGCCTCCAATCATCCTGCCAACTTTACCAACCCTAGTGCGTTCGGCATGCGTCCGCTATGGTACGAGGTCCCAATATGCGCCGTGGCCCCTTATGGCTACATTTTCTACTACGGGGTCAAGGTGTTTAACCTGGCGGTGGGGACTCCGTGTAACGTCTTGGTCATCTGGCAGATCATCACCAAGAAAAGTGACGCTTTCACATCTGACACCTTTATCCTCAACCTGGCCTTGCTGGACGCCTACTTCTGCCTCATGACGCCCATCGACCTCGTCAACAGGTTGTTGCTGAATGACACCGGCATCTGGTACTTTAAGAGATTGGCATATGGACTCAAAGACTTAGCGCCACTTTTTCTGGTGAGCTTTTAATGTGTCACACTAGTGTGTCAGATGTTTCTCGCTGTTTTAATATCATCAGTCAGATAGTTTGATGCGCGGAGAAGATTTTATTGTTGCTCTGTCATTTCGATAAAAAGCTGAATCCAAGTTATTATTATCAATTTCATAATTTTTCAAAGCACCATGAACAGCCGTCTTTCTTCGTGTCTAACAACTCAGGTGTGTATTTGTCTGGACCGCTACATGGCTGTGGTCCACCCCGTGCTCTTCGCTGGCATCCGTGACAACAAAATCCGCATGGGGATTTCTGCGGTGGTCTGGGGCCTCATATTGGCTTACGCCCTGATGAAGTGCATTCTGGGAATCGTGCCTGTCAATGGCATCTTCAGCGGCATCATCCTTTTTGCCTTTGCATTGATGATCTTTTGCAACATCTCCATCATCTGGGCCCTTCGGCACTCGGTGACGGGAAAGGAGGCGATGCACCCGGTGAAGAAGAGGGCCTTCAAGATGGTGCTGATTAACCTGGCCATCATCGTGGTCAACTACCTGCCGCCCGTGGCGCTCATGCCCTTCGCGTCATACTACGCGGCTGTGGCGTTTCAGTGTCAGATCCGCGTCAGTGTGTACTCGATCATGGATCTGAGCTGCAGCATTGAGCCTCTGCTCTACATCACAAAGATGGAGCGTGTGGAAGGCACGTGCTGTGGGAAGAGTGTCTGTGAGAGGCCGCTCGATGTCGCCACATAATCGAACCTCTAGTCATAAATCCATCCAGTCTTAGAGAATTTCTCCAGAAAGGTTTGTGCATGTACTGCTACCTGGAGAGCTGCTAAGAGAACAATGTCAGAGCTCTTGAGCTGGTGGACAAACCTAGCTTTAGCTGAAATGTAACCTAGTTACTATATTTTCCACTAGCTGTTATCATGTACAGACTTCGTTCCATGGGAGATACAGCCTTCATCTTCCAGGCTTCTCTCTCCTGTAGAACGAGCTCCTTGCTTGGATTCAGGAGACACGGCCTCTCTTCATTTAAGATCAGACTTTAAAACATATAGTTACTGCTGTCCTATTTTATCTGCTTTCTCCCCTTTCCCGTCACCCCCAGCTGCTCGCAGCTTATGGCTGCCCCTCCCTGAACCTGCTTCTGCTGGAGGTTTCTTTTCTGATAACAGCTGCTTGCTCGTAGGTCGTCGTCTGAATCGTTCGCATTTCCTTTCTAATATTTCAGCATCTCCACATTACATTATAAAATAACTTGAGGTGAGGGTTATTGTGAACTGGCACTGTGTAAATAAACCTGAATTAAATTCATGTGTAATATTAATAAACTAACAGAGACAAAAAAAAAGTGAAACCTGTGACTTTAAAATCTGTAAAAAAACATTTTAAAGTTTATTTTCTTTTTTCCTTCACGTGTCCCTGAAACCAGGATGAACAAAACACAGGCACTGAAGAAAACAGCAGCAATCGTTAACCAAGTAAAAGAAGCTGTTGGTTAGCGAGCACACCACATGAGTAAATAGATTCATTTGGACCATGGAGCTCTTTATTAATTGAATTATTAAGTAAGTCTTACAACAGAATCACGCAGAGGGACCAATTAGTAGATGTGTAATGAGCAGCCACGTAGATTATGCAAGTAAACGAACTAAACACATAACAATCTAATTAATACGGGAACATAAATAGCACAGTGTAATGATGGTATGACATGACAGAGCTTTTTGTTCTGTATTTCTGAGGTATAGAAACTTCACAAACTGTACGAGTTTTTTTTGGCAGAGTTCAACTGTCCAAGCGTGCAATGACGACTGGTGTTTTAATCTTTAAATTGTAGGATTTTAAACTTCTTATTTAGGACATATGATCATTTTTTTCTAAAGAAATCTATAAACAAGTAATTCGGAGTGCTTTGTAAACTTTAATTAGGTATTTGATTTTTGAATCAAATGTTTGTCTTACAAAAAATGATCAGAGTCATTTGTAGTCGTTCAGTCGTGATTGTGCTTTACAGCGTGGCGGGTATTTGGTAAAAACAGCATCAGTCTGAATCACACAGCGTTACATTTGAGTGATTTTAGTGTGCATTATCTTCAGACTCTCCAAGCTGGCTTCAGGCCCGTCTTCTGACGTCACATATCCCGGGTAAGTGGCGTAAAACTGGGGAGATGGTGGTTTATCTGGTTTATTTTCACCCCCCGATAATGGCGGCAGCAATAGTGGTATCAGCTTGGCGTGAGCGTAGTCGATCTCAAAACCCTCAAAGATAAGCCCCACCCCCCAAGCGCCCAACCCTTCCTCCAGGAGTCGCGACACCTTCTTGGCGGCCAGCACCAGTCCCTCGTAATCTCCTTTTTCCAGTCTGAATAGATCAGAGGTCAAAGGTCGGCGTGGGACTAACACAGTGTATCCAGGGGAGTTTGGGAATGGAGTGAGAAAAGCCACATGACCTTTGTCCTCCCACACGCGCCACTGCTGCTCCTCACCACGAACGATACGTGAGAACAGGGAAGGGTGAGCCGGATCGTCCCCGAGGAAGGTCAGATCAGGGGGGGCATCAGGCAGTGGTAGTTTGGCTCGAATCCTGGTCTGGATTTCAGTCAGGCGGGAGTCACTCCATCGTGGGGCAGTCCTGGAAGTGCAGTATCCCGGATCATGGGCGTTGTGCTCTTCTTCCCCAGCCAGATGAGGGCGCCACTCTGCATCCAGACCACACAGGGGGAGGACACGAATCTGCAGTGAAGACACGTATGTTTGCTAATTGAAATGTACCCAAGGGGAGCTGCCTACATGTGTTTACATATGCTGTTAAAGTGCCTGTCAGATTTCCACTGGTTACCTTTTACAGTAAACAGGTCCACCCTGTGTTCAGACCCTCACCTGAGCAGGTCTATCTCTGTGGGGTCTGCAGACCAGCGCGCACCTCCGAACTCCCAGCCTGTCACACAGCAGCTCCGCCACAGCTCTGGCCCCCAGCAGCCAGGATAAATACTCTGGCTCCCCCAGGTGGAAAAGGCTGCCTCCTGGGGTGCCGGGGGTGCTGCTCTCCAGGATGACAGAGCCCGGGGTCCAGGGCCGAGGGTGAAGGTAGGCTACCAGCCCATCTGACTCCCAGATGACGTGACGACGAGGAGCTGACGACATGCTGCAAAAAGGGAAGGAGAGAAATATGAAATATAAATCAGTCGTCTTTTTACTCATAGATGAAGTTTGCATAATCATTAAATAATCTTTCACATATAAAAATCTTTCCTCATCTTTCAAGCCACAAAAACAGTATCCAATAGTCTAAGATGAATTTAGTGAAAACTGCTGTTTCTGATTAGACTACACATCTGACTCAGGCGCACGTGCTGGGTATTGGAGCACGTGACTATTGTGAACTTTAGTCATTAAATCAAAGCGCATAATTTTAATGTAGTCAGCCTTTTTATCGTTTACGTTTAACATAAAATAAATAAATGAACAATCGAACAAAACCCATGACGTGGTGTCTGTGTGATATCAGTAACGTTACCCTAAATTACTAATTAAACTCACTAAATTATTCCTTTAATAAAGTTAAACAAACAGATATTAAAGTTGTAACTTGTGCTAAAACGAAAATGTTCCCGGAATAAGACAACAGCTTTTAGAACAGAGTTTGGATTAACAGTCTGCCATTAACATGAATGTTTGCGTGACTTGAATCGACATACCTTCGAATAATAAGCCTTGTGAATAAAGTTGTAGTAAAGAAGGGCATGCGGACAACACCGACCTGCCTTCTTCTTCTTCTCCTCTAAGCTGGCCAAAGTTCACGTAATAAGCACAAGCAGCGACGAAAGCCACGGCAGCACTTAGCCACATCAGTCAGACGTGCCGACGATGCGAAACTGAGACATCTGAAACCAACTTTTACACAATAAAGAAAAACACAACAACTAATCCTCACACATTTTCAGCTCATACTTCATACTTCCGCTCAGTTGACAACAGCAGCGTCTTCTTCTTCTTTCACTTCTGTTAGCAGTTTTCAATAAATCGGCACATCACCGCCACCACCTGGAGACAGTGTGCAACAGCCCGCCCTTTGACGCCTGCCTTCTGACTCTTTCTGCAGTGCTGGAGCAGGTTTTACAAACCTCATAGCATTTCTGATCGCTGTCAAACAAACGAGTATGCCTGATACCGAAATCTTGCTGGATATCATTCATTTCTTTAGCTCTTTTATAGTAATAAGATCCACATATGCACAACTATTTTTATCTTTCCTGATTTGCTTTTTTTCAGCCCCATATTTCTAACAGCATAACAATCAATATTTTTTTTTTTTAAAGGGCTTTGCAGCTTTGGTGAGACTGCTGCAGATCACACTTTGAGGTTTACAGTCTCGCAGTTTCGACCACAGAGCATTAAAAGAGTAGTTCAACGGCAGCACTGTGTATTTTAATTTATTGGTCAATAATAAAAAAGCATGTATATGAACATATGAACACTTCTGTTGCATCTTGTATGTAAGACTGAACAGAAAACTGCAGTGTTCTGGACCTTTCATAAAGTTTGAGGTGATCGAAGAATTCCACAAACATAAATTATAAAAGGGGGAAAAAAATATGTAAAACGAATCAAATGTACTTGCGTTGAGAACATTTTTAACGGATTAGTCTGCAGACTCATGTTGCCTGAAGTGTTTTGGGATCCATCCATCCATTCGCTTATCCTTTTCAGGGTCGCGGGGGGTGCTGGAGCCTATCCCAGCTGTCATAGGGCGAGTGTCAGGGTACACCCAGGACAGGTCGCCAGTCTGTCGCAGGGCTAACACATAGAGACACAGACAACCATTTGCACTCACATTCACACCTATGGGAAATTTAGATTTTTCAATTAACCTATCCCCACAAAGTGCATGTCTTTGGACTGTGGGAGGAAGCCGGAGTACCCGGAGAGAACCCACGCA